>JANAVB010041503.1:0-29583 GCA_029216955.1 Iris pallida
TTTCATCTAGTGTAAAAAGTTACACGTTGTTAAAGTTTCACGAAAATTATAAATTCTGTTTTCGAAAATTAGAAAACACCCCGATACGACGTGCGCCCGACAAATCGGGCAACATGGTCGCGCACTATACGCATCAAAAGGCGCATATGGATGTTGTCGACGTGTGGGAACTGACGGAACCCGATTTCGTTGTATGTGCGCGACAAAATCAGTACGTATACGTCGAGATACCCCGTATCGACCCTTTGCAAATTAAGTCACAACTTTGTGCACACTCATCATATCGCGATGAAACTTGCGCCATTGGACTCAAAATATTTTTTTGGTCCTGTGAGCCAAGTTTGATCCGATTCTGAGACCGTTGATCGGGACGCTATTTTGGCGGACCTACAATTCCACTCACGGGCGATTTTGTACAGCCCACCGGATTCCAAAATTGGATATACCGTTGTGTTCGTCTCATCAAACAAATCTATAGACATGTAGTTTGACGACATTAGAGACCATAGGTTCTGGCACGTATTTCGGTACAAAGCGGGTCCAACGACGAAAATCGTTTTGATCCGAAATTACAATTTTGCCCCTGTTCCAGAATTTAACTTTTGGACAGGCGTTTCCAAACTCGTTCGTTATGTTTGTTGCAGCATCCGGAGTCATCTACGGGATTTGGCTTTTCTTACTCTGTTTAATTGCCGGTTCGAGCTGCTGAATTATTCTCTTTTGCACATAACCTGAGGCAAGATACCTTGCCTTATTTACTGTTTATAATTAGATGCATCTTTATTTATTTATTTGGTACAAATTTATTGTCTATTTCTTCAGTTGGATCTATGATTTATTTTTTATAGTTTCTTGTTTACTTTCAGTATTTCCTTTCTTGTCTTTTAAAATACATGTGGACCTAGTCTTAGTGGACTACATTTTTTTAGTGAACCTTGGGAGGGTGAAGACAGTTTGATGTATGGGCTACCCAAAACCAAAGGCCATAGTAACTACGTACTACGGTAGTCGAGTCGCGAGGGTCACTAGTCTCGAGCTATGTGGATTGATGGGTCGCGTGGGCCGCTAGCCTCGAGTTATGCCGGCTGATAGTATTGGTACGTGACGTGTGCGTGTTGAGAGTTGTTACCTTGTCCTGGGGGAGTCAGCCTTCACCTGCCCATACATCGAGATGTCTTCTAATTGCCTACTAGAATGGTTAGGAGGCCTTAGCATGTTTCAATCATGGCACGAAAAAATATCACATCACGGAGTAGTATGTTACCCCTTGTCCTTGTTTGGTTGTAGGGGTAGCCTACTGTTTCGATGTTGGGATATTGAGCCGTGTTATGATTTGGACACTTACTTTAACTTTATTTTATGGTGCATTTATACAGTTTATATGACATGTTCTTCCTGTATCTTGTTACGTCCCTCTGAGGACCTGGTTATCTCTCCAGGTGTGTGTGCTTCTGTGATATTGTAGGTGTTCTAGCCGAGGTCGCGATCTTCTCTATTCATTCGGAGATGACGTGTCTTGGGTCTTCCTTTGCTACTCCCGCCAATTCATTTCAGTTTTATGTATATTTTTCCTTACTTGTTGGTAGTGGATTTGTCTCCGCCCAACGTATTGTACACAGACTTATTACAGTCAATTTTATGATATCTTTTATTCTTTATTTGTGGATGAGATTAGATTACTCTTGGTTTACTGCATTTTACAGCTTATGTATTCATACGAGGTTTCCATATATTGGAGTATACTTCGTATGTATGCAGCTGGCATAGATACGTACATAGTCCTAAGTAATTTGGGACTGGGGCGTTACTCTCTCTCTCCTCACAAGCCGCCTATTTATAGGCTTGGCCTCGCGTATAAACCGATGAGGCGTGACATCAGCAATCAGTCACTTCGAGTCTCGAGAAACCAATGGCTTCTTATCTTCAAAAGATCATCATTAATCTTTCCTAAGATCGAGGCGTTATCTCTTCAGAAGAAGCATGTGCCCTAGCAGTATGCGTCTAAGCAACAAGCGTTCCCCACAGCGACGCACAGAACGACTATACGCCAAAAAGAGCCATGCGCCTAGGTGAAGGGCATGTGCCCAGAGTCGTTAATCCCCATGCTTCTTATTCAAAGCATTCCAAAAGTTGCCCAGAAAGTTTGAAAACTTTAAAGGGAGTCTTATAGAAGCATGGAATTTCAAGCACATCTATAGGCCATAATTCCTATGTGCTCAACCCAACCATGCGACCAATTCAAATTCGCCAGAAAGCTCAAACAGATACTTGGCACAGCAAAGAAAAGTACAAGTATAAAGACATTGAAAAGAAGGCTTTTATTTCATATAAAAATCTATTACATATCTAAGGCAAGGCTTTACAAAGGAGAACTTCTACAAAAAAAGATCCTAAAGCTAACAGCCAGGCGCAGCAACTGCTATGCACCCCATGCCAGGCGCATTATCCGTCAGGTGCATCACTCTGATGTCCCATCCAGGTGCATCGTCTCGTCATTAAGGCGTAGGCGTATCAGCACCAATCAGCCCTTATGTAGCATGTGGAGAAGCTCTCCTAGCTCGATAAAGATCGCGGCACGATGCCCCAATCTTTGAAAGCAATAGGTACACCTGGCAGCCCGTGGCTCTGCCAGTATAACGAAAGATGGAGCAAGGCCGCCCCGATCTTTGGATGCAACAGGCACCATTGGCCTGTGTCGGGACTCGACAATCCCGATATTTGGATGTAACAGACACTATCACAGAAGCTCAGAGCGACGGAAAGACTGGGGCAATGCATCTTCACCCTCGGGAAGAGCTCGAGTTCGACAGTTTGCCAAGGTGGAGCTCTGGCCAAATTCATCTTTACATCGAAATGAAGAATGAAAGCAAAGCTTTCCCTTATGCAGCTATTTATAAGCACGGGCAGCCTACAACCGAGTGCCAAATGGACAACGTTCCAAATTTCATGTAATAAATTTGCACTAATAGCAAATGCATCTGTCGCCTTGTATTCGGCTAAGTCATGGCAACCATTAACGCTTCGAAGAACCCAACAGGCGGGCCAAAGAGGATGCGACACATTGGCAGATGCACCGTCGATATCATGAGCTCCCCATGGATGCACCTAGCGGGCCAGAGCCATGCACCCAGATTGGCACTAACCAATAAAACCCTCTCCATCAAATATTTAATGCTGAATGACAAAGACGGCAACACATTCCAAGAGCCGTCTAATCAGCTGTGCAGAAAATGAAGTACCGCTGATGTCAGCACCATCATTACACCTTGGGTCGGCAACAACTGCCACGTGGCTAACCTATCATTCATATGCGCCTCGTGGCCAAGCGCCCAGAAGACTGCATGCGCCCCAGTGATCATGCGCCCCCCGTTTACTTCTGATCCCAAGAAATCGAAGACTAGGCTATACATGCGTCTCAAAAGCCATGCGCCTGGACTTGCTCATGGCTCCTAAAGATTATGAGACCAAGTCGCCTCCCCTGTGCCTGATTCTAGGCACACCCAGATGCGAAGCTCTGCATGCACCTCAAAAGCCATGCGCTCAGACTCGTCTATGATGCCTAAAACTCATAGACTAAGTCGCCTCTATGCGCCCGATCCTAGGCGTACCCCGACAGATCACTCTTCTCCAAAACCGAGATCTTTGAGCCATAGACAGGCGCCACGTGTCCTTTGACTCAGTTTTACTCAAGAATGGGTGTTAACTACCCAAGATCTCCGCAACAACCAAATCTTTGTGACTGCCACGTGTCAACTCCATCGCAGCCTAGCACAGCAGTCCAGCAGATTCAGCTTCAATTCAGGGCGCATCAACCATATGCCCCCCCAGCATCAGCCATGTGGTCCCTACGTCCAGGTGCATCCAGCATATGCGTACATGAGCAGCCAGCCTACTGCCTATAAATAGAAGGATCATTCCTTCACCTCCAGGGATGGACATATATACCCAGAGACAGACAGGGAGATATACAGGCAGACTGTTATATCTACATACAGAGGCCAGAAGAGACACTTAACGTCCGCTTCTCCTCGCAACGCTCCGGCATCCAGAGCAACCCAGACCTTCAGAGAGTTCAAGATTGTCATCAGATCGTCAACGGAGTCAATGCATTACCACTCGCTCCACCGATACAGTTCCCAGATAAAAATAAAAGTGTACTCCTAGGACTACGTCTAAGTCCTACATTGTATACTGTTCTGTTTGTAATTGAAATACCAAAGTTTTAATCAATAAAACCTTGTCGTATTTTTGATGACAAACAGTTCTATCTAGTGTTCAACATGCAATACGATATCTCTCAATCGAGCCATGCCCATGGACTCGATAGGTCAACTTAGCATACAATGGTACATTTTAGTTAGGCATGACAGAGTAGGAAAGAAGGGTCAAAGTCCTCCCACCTTAAGCTGATACGCCTTGTCATTTTGCCAAGCCGATGCGGCTCAATTTCATAACTTTGTTGCACATCCAACTCTTCTGACTTAGTCATTTGAGCACTTCGTGCTGCATTGAACTACTCGACTGATTCGGCCTACCATGTCCATACCTTAGTCCGTTGTGAGGCGATGCTTTGGTTTTGCAAAATCTGTTGCAAATGAGGCAAAATGTCGACCTCTTATATTTCAGCGTAAAGCTTTGCCTGCACACGAAACCAACTAAAATCAATACTTGTCCGAACAGGACTTATGCTTTGCATTGATTCGATTTATTGTGTCTTCGAACTGACTCAATACTTTCTCATTCGAGCCAACGTAACTCTTTGCATCGATCCGACTCGTTGCATTCCTCGGGTCAACGTAACTCTTCGAGTCAACGACTCAGCATAATATACTGTGCGGGGCAGGGCATTACAGTCCAGGTTCGATAATCCGAGCAATCTGATCATCTCTTCCTATAAGTTCATAAGCCTGCCATCCAAGATGATCAACCAAACTGGTATGATGAAGCCATGGATTAAATCATGAATTGTTAGTTTCTCCATTACTGATTCTCCTATATAGCACCTGTTTAATTTTATGTCTTCCTTGAAGGTTAGTCTTATATGTAACGGAATAGTTATTATCCAGCTTTTCAACCCAGAAGTTCTTCAGATATCTACTTTTTACCCAATCAGCCCATAACGATCCGACCGCAAGGAATTTCCATGTCAGTCTAATTCCTACTATATTCCTAACCAACATCAGAGATTTCAGACCAACCCCACCTTCATTGTTTGGCCGACACAAGTCCGTCCATGCAATGGCATGGATGCCTCTTCTCAAAACGAACTCCGCACAGACTTTTTCTAATTTATGAATAACAACAGTAGGTAACATTATTGCTTGTAACCAAAATAGTGCAATAGCCGATATTACTGATCTGACCAACTCAATATGACCTCCAAATAATAGATTTTGGGGTTGCCAACCCTCGCATCGACGCTACGCATATTCAACTAAGCTCTGACACTCCGTAACTTTCGCTAATTAATTGATAGAGGTAACCCCAGATATTTGACTGGTAAGCTACCTTTCTGAATATGAAGTATAGCTGCTAACTGATCCTGCTCTGGACAATGTTTATTGAAAAATACTTTGCTTTTCTCCACGTTCAATTGTAGCACAGTCAGCCTTCCACACTCCTCCATGAGATCATTTATTGCATTCAACCCTTATCTGTTGGGACTAGAAAAATTAGCAGATCATCAGCATAAATAAGATATGAGACTATAGGATATCTTCCCATATAATGGTTTGGTATCCTTTCAGAAGACCGCTCTGTCCATTAAGCAAGTAAAGAATTCCATTACCATCGCAAACAAGTACAGTAAAAGCGGATCACCCCCGCAGTCCACGATTGCTGCGAAAGAACTTGATTTGGTGAAATTAAGAAGGATGGAGTAGTGATGCATTCCTGAATCCTATCCACCCACCAGTTATCAAATCCTATGGCCAGCATCATCTTGCATACAAATTCCCGATCAACCGTATCATTAACTTTTCACAAACCAGCTTCATGCAAGCTTTTTTACCACCTTTCTTGTTGAAGTCCCGAATAGCTCATGCACAATAAGCTATTTTTTGATATGTCTCTGCCTTTGATGAAATTAGCTTAGTTTGGTGAAATCAATTCCTGCATAATACCACTCATACGTCGGCACATCAAATATGCAATCAATTTATATAGAAAATTGCAGCAAGCAATCGGTCTATAATCGACAAGCGACACCGCGCCCTCCTTTTTAGGAACTAAAGTAAGAAATGTGTGATTTACTTCCTCCAATAATCTTCCATTCATCAGGAAATCATCAACTATCTCAACTATTGATGTTTTTGTTCTTCCCAATGAGCCTTGAAGAATTTGCTAGCGAAGCAATCAGCTCCCGGGGCCTTATTTGGATCTGCATGCTTTACGATCTCCAATATCTCCTCAATCATAACTGGGACACGGAGCAACTGATTCCCTTTCTGTGTAACCAGTTTCTTACAAATGATCTCTGGGTGTCCTTGTGAGTTTCTGCTCTCCTGATTGTATAACTCGGTGTAATATTGCAAGGCAGTATCCTTAATATCCGATGGATTAACACTCGTTTTCCCTCTTCTATCAATGATCTTTGATATGCCATTTCTATGTTGTCGGATGCAAATCATATCATAAATTTTTTTAGAACATTTGTCTCCATCCTTCAACTACGAACATTTTGCCCGTTGGGCCAATTGTATTTTCTCTTGTAAGGAAAGTTTCCGAACCTCCTTTATCAACCCCCTTTCCTCTGCAAGTGTTATATTTTGTAAATATGTTTGTAATTGCGCCTGGACTTCCAACAACTCATGTTGTTTAGCATGCAAATCCTCTCGTGGTCTATTTTGGATCCACTGTCGTAGCGCTCGCTTCATATCCTTCAATCGCTGCACTAGTCTATACTGCGGGTTACCGCTCTGACCGGGAACTGCATGGCTCTGCCTGCCGATTCCTGATATCCCTCCATCTGTGTCCAAGCGTTGTTGTATCGGAACAACCTGGATTTAGATTGGGTACACGCTATCATGGGGATATATAGGCGAGCGATCACTAGTGTTGGTAGCAAGACCCTCTGCTATCCCCGTAGGCCACTTTTCAAACCATCTGCTATTCCCCAATGCTCAATCCAGTTAGCAAACGATTCAGTTCCTTGTAGCTCTATTATTCCATGTCCACACGTGGCAAGTGCACTCCAAACAATTAAGCCCTGGCCTCAGTGAACACTGTCGGAAGTCGCGGAGGATGGGGTCAGGCACCCGACGCCCCCACCATTTTCATGACTATACATCATTACATTGAAGTCGCCTACTAAGTAGCAGAGGTAGCTGGAACTGTACATATGCTAACTCACTCAAATGTATAATATCTTACCACAACAATTATCTTCTTCGTCGATCGTTATGTCCATAAACTGCTCCATACACAAACTTCACTCCACCTTTATTTGTGAACATGACTGCAAAGAGTTGCTTCGAGAGATGAAGCACTTATCCTGCCCAAACTCGACCATCCCACATGATCCATATCTGCGCCATATTGCACACTTCCAGATTATTTACCTGTTGCCACATATATGGTGTTCTCCGTTGTATCTTTTGAACATTTTTTACTTTAGTTTCCAACAAGGCTGTTATAGAGCTTTGAACAGACCTTGCCACCTCTTTAATCTTTTGCCACCGCCCCCATCGAATTTGCTCCTCGCATATTCCATATGAGCACAGACATTATTTCAATATTGGCGTGCCCCTGGCCTCCTCTCGAACTGTCCATAGGGGATTCTGACAGTTGATTATTCTTTCCAACATCATTCTGAGCTGTGTGAAGTCCAACCGAAGCATTATGCACCAGTTTCTGCCTCTTAGACCATCTCCAATGGTGATTTCTAAAATTGAGTTCTTATCCTACTTGACATTGTACTTTAAGGAAATTTCTATCCTAGTTGGAAGAGTTTCTACATAAAAATTATAGACATACAAAAATGGTCTCCAATGGTTCTTCATTTCTATCCTATGTGTCACATAGTAAAAGGACTAATTTAATGGTGTGGGACCCAATAATAATTGTCATGAGAAACTGGAGAATTTCTATGAGAGTTTCTACATGTAGAAACCCTCTTAGAAAGTTTCTATCCTACATCATTGCCACCTACGATAGAAATGATGATAGAAATCACCATTGGAAGAAATTTTTTCTAAAATATATTTCTTCCATAGAAATAGAAATAGGGAAGATAGAAACCCCCATTGGAGATGGTCTTAGGATTATCAGTAGACAGCCGATCTTCCTCCACATCTTCTATCGGCCTATAACCCGTATATGAAGACTCCACTTCTTCGAAAGCTTGTCTCTTCTTCCTATTTTTTATCATGATGGAGTTCCTTTGACCGGTGGAGACTCCCTTATTAGTCATATTAATCCTTCCTATATTTTGCTATCTACTAAATCTCTTATTGCTTTCCCATATCGCAGCCATCTCCTCAACTCCACCCAAAGGACTTGCATGTGCTTGCCCAAATATCACCATCTGCATTGGTGGTTCCACCCCACTTCTCATTTGGGCATTATTATCTGCCATGTTCGCCTCAGCCTCTGTAAGTCCCTTTCCTCTGTCCATGCCTCCTAATTCACCCATCGATGACTCCCCTTCAGTCATTTGGTTCGATAATAAGCCTGGCCTACGCGGTATGATAAATGGCCACGATATGAGCTTATGTGGGCCACAAATGGGACGTCCGTTCATGATAACTCAACTGATAGGGCGCCATATGGGAGGTCGGAGATCGGCACCATTTTATCACGGGTATAAATGACGGCCGACCATGCGGCCTGTCGTGCGGCACCGTAAGGGTGTCGAGAAGACCAGGGCGGATCCAGAAACTATAGCTAGGGTGGGCTGCCAAAAGTTTGGGTGGGCTGAAAGTGGTTTAATCCATATAAAAAAAAAATCAAAAAAAAATTTACATAGAAAAAAGAGTAAAAAAAAAATTTTGGGGGCCCACCCCAAGCCAAGCTTGGCTCCGCCCCTGGAGAAGACGTCGTAAGGGTGTCATGCGCATAGAACGGTGGCTGGACGGCATCGACTGTCGTAGGCATCGTGAAGACGTCGGGGGCGCCTTCGGCGTCTTGGGCAAAGCGAGACGTTGAGTTGCGGACGTCGAAAGACGTCATGGCCACCTCGTGGAGCTCTGGAGCGTGCGGAGTGCATGAGGTATGCGTGTGGGGTGATGACAAAGCCAGTGCGGAGAGGATTCGCATGGAGAGTCTGAAGTGAACTGATGACCGGCTAAAAATCGTGTATGGGGGACACACTATTTAATTGAGCCCGCACGTGCTGAAAAAAATTCTGATAATGTTATCTTGTTTATCAGACCCTGACTCCTCATTATTTACACCGTCCATATTACTCTTCTCTGAGCAAGTTTGGCCAGGGTGCCCAAAGCACTGCAAATGTCACACGCCGGGTGACCATTCATAATCCACGACTTGGCTAGGTTTTTTTTAGGGACACCACAACTTCTACTAGGGGGCAGCCCTTACTTAGGGGGCATCCCAAAAAGTGAAAATTTTACTAGGGGGCAGCCCACATTTTACTAGGGGACAGCCCAACCCCCCAAACTCTCATTTCCTCCCCAAACCCCAATTTCCTCTCTCTCCCTCCAAAAGAAAAAGAAGAAGAGCTCTCTCTCCCTCTCCCAAAACCCTAGTCTCTTCTCCTCCACCACTCTAATCCTAATTCCTCCACCAAATTTCTTTCAAGAACACTCCTACATTCGACGAGATGACACGCAAGTCGAAGAAATCGGATTCTACGTACGTTCTTCCCTAATTTCTTCTATAATTTTCTACATTCTATTCGAAACCCTAGAATAGTTTTAATTGTCTAAAAACTTTTGATAATTTAGGTTTAGAATGTCTTTAGGGTTTATGAATGGCATTTTCGAACACGACAAACTCACAATTTTTCTTCAAACCCTAACCCTAGAAAACGACAAACTAGCGAGTCGTTTATCTGTTGGCCCTGAGTACAGTAGGACTGCCAAGCATGTGGCAGTCCACATGTAAACAAGGACTGCCAGAGTCCTGGCAGTCCTCTTTCAATAGAGGACTGCCAGGACTGTGGCAGTCCTTGTGTGCAATTGGACTGCCACATGCCTGGCAGTCCTACTGTACTCAGTTTTAGTTGTGGTCTGGGGGTGGGGGATAGGGGGTAACAGTTCTATTTTAGTTTGCATTATTTATTAATTGTACGGTCGCACAATCCATTATTCTATAGGGGTAACAGTCCTCCGGACACACCAAAAAGAATACGCCCACCGCGTCAAAGTGGAAGAAAACCCGACGTCCTCTTGAGCGTCCGATTACAATTTTCGAACCGGCGTGCCAAGGTCGTCTGGGACACGGAGACCGCCACCGGGACCACAAGCTCGGTCGAAGCAACGAGCTCGTACTCCTTCTCCTTCTTCCAGTGATGACGACGACGTGCCAATTAGCCAACTCCTACCACCACGTCAAGGTGGTTCTGCTCCATCTGAGGAGGGCGGTCCTTCTGAGCCGCATGTCCGTCTGCCACGTCAAGGTGGTTCTGCTCCATCTGAGGAGGCCGGTCCTTCTGAGCCGCATGTCCGTCCGCCAGGTTGCTCAATGTTGGCTTCTTTTGAGAACCATATTGCATATGCAATAGGAAGAACCCGGTATGTACATTACTTTTGTAAGCTATCAGTTAGTATATGATATCTATATGTATTTCATATTTTTTATGTTTTTATATGTTTGATATACAGAGGACATATCGTATCCTTAGGTTAAGGATGGTGAGTTCCGTATTTGTAATTAGACTGAGATTTCCATGTTTGTAGACTTAATTCACTTATACTTTCATTTATAGTCTCAAAAGGTGAAGGAATTGGCCCAGACACTCCGGAGAGGTTGCCAAAGTGACACTAGTGTCACGGTCGCCAACGAGCTTGATCGCATCGACGACGTGGTCGAGTTTCCTTCATGAATAATAGGGAGTCTCGTTCAAAGGCCCGACATGATATGTAGTTGGATGTGGAATGATCATTAGTTGGATGTAATCTGGATATTTTTGTAAAGATGTTTTTGTTGTTTGAAACTTGAAAATATATTTGTTGTTTGGAAACTTAAGTTGTTGGGCAGACTTTTGAATGATATGTAGTTGACACTTATATTATTTTTTTGAAGTTGGATATTTTGTCTGATATGTAGTTGTGATTTATGTTGTTATTTATGTACATGTTGGATATGTAGTTGTCTGATATGTAGTTGTTATTTACGTACATGTTGGATATGTAGTTGTCTGATATGTAGTTGTTATTTACGTTTGGAAACTTAAGTTGTTGGCCAATTCCTGATATTCTTGATTTAGTATCAGAGGACTGCCACCCCCCTGGCAGTCCTCCTTTTGTATAGGACTGCCAGGGGGTTGGCAGTCCTATTTATAACTCTCTGTGATGAGAGTTTAAAAGTGAAATTCTCTGTCACAGAGAGTTTTAATTAGGACTGCCACCCCCCTGGCAGTCCTATACAAAAGGAGGACTGCCAGGGTGCTGGCAGTCCTAATTAAAACTTGTTGTTACAGCAAGTTTCAACTACATATCATTGAATTAATATTTGTTTGCGATTCTAAAATTTTGGCAAAAGTGCTAAAACGGAGGTCCAAACATCATTTTTTTGATTCTAAAATTTCGGAAGGCCGTCTAACGTTGAAGCTGTTAATCTCAGGCTCCTCGAAAATACGCTTATTTTGCGACAAATCGGACCTCGTTTCGACCTCCCAGTCAAAAGTTATGGCCCTCCAAATTTCAACTGACCATTAAATGCAGGAGAATGACCATTCTCCGTGTAAATTAACACGGAGAATGGCATTCTCTGTGTTTCTAACACGGAGAATGGACATTCTCCGTCTTAATTTACACGGAGAATGGTCATTCCAACCTGAGTCGCACAACAGAAGCTGCGGTCTCGAGGCCCTGTTGAACAGGACGATAGGTGGTCAGCCTCTCGATAGTATCCCCCGGACCGGAGCGATGAGATCGTATCTCCATAACCATCATGAAGACAGATCAAAACAAGACGTAATTACTGAGAATGAAGCAAAAAATCAAAGAAGGACAGTTTATATTCAAGGGAAGTCAATAAGCAGCAAATTTAGATAAAAGGAATCTGATTAAGAGTTTTTCCTAGTGTGATTGAGTACCTTTAAAAATATCCTAATTCTACTGCAGGCAGTAGTGATACTCTAGTTCGAATACCACTACATAAACTCGACCTGCATGGGCCACCACTAAAAACGTGTCATGACCCACACCCACCGTGAGGGTACGAGTGCGTAATAGCGCCCAGCCTACGCCGCAGTGTCGACGGTAGAACGCTGTTCTAGGTCATGAACTATAACTACATAATATAAAATACTCTCCAAAAGGAGGCCAATCACAGAAGGTACAACTCAATCACAATCTAAGGTAGAATGTAGCACGATGAAATAGATAAGAAAATCCTCAAACTGAGGTACAACAAGAAGTGAAATAATCAAAGTTAACAACTACCAGTCTCAACATCTCTAAAATATACAACTCTAAAATCAAGGACAACAACTAATCATGAAAAGAAAGGACAGTCAAAGCTATCTACACTATGCAAGGTATCGTCTTCAGCAGCTGCCTGAACCTTCCAGGGGTCCAGGTCGCGAGTGTCATCTAGGCAAGCTCCAAAGTAAGGGGTGCAGGGTTCCTCATCATCCTCTGTAAAATTTTCAACATGTCCAGTCAGGACGGAAGCGAGCACAATATATCTCACGCAGATCATAACAGGTTAGAAAATATAAACATGCAAGAGAGTACGATACATAAAACTGAATGAAAGTACATGATGTAAATAGAGAGAGAACTGTAATAGAAATATCTACTATAAGTAGAGAGCTACCAGTGACTAGTGATTTAGAGTACAAAGTCGACATGTGAACGGCTGGATTTGCACATGAATATACTAAAGAGGCGCACATGGTTACTACTTTGGAATTGTTCACATGACTATTTATACTTCCTCATACCCCAATCAATACACAAGGATCCAGACAAGTTATGTTACGCACATGATTTTTACATGAAATCCTATAAATGGGTGCACATGAAGTATACATGAGGGCTCATAAATGAGTGCACATAAATTCACATGAAGGCCCATAAATGGGTGCACATGAAATTTATATGAGGGCTCATAAATGAGTGCACATGAAGTATAGGTTATACATGAGATATGTCACTCCCCGTTCCCGGAATGCGTATTTTTATACGTATACCGCTTGCCCAATTTATTTAGTATCTGTCATGCATTTATTTTATATTTAATTCTTTTAATTTTATGCTAATTATTTTTTTGTATTTTATTTTCTGCTTTTTCTTGGCTCTTGGTTCATTTCGTTTCATGGTAAATCAACTTGGTTTGGTTTGGTTCAACATGGAAAGGAATGGATGGCTTGGATTTGGTGGAGAGAATGAATGGTGGAGATCCACTTGACCTTGGTATAAAACTTCTTCTTTCATTCTCTCTTCATTCATTCACATTTACTCCTCCACCAAACCCTAACCCACCTGTGAGAGGCAAGTACATCTTGCACACCATGAGGGATTTCATGCATCCCCATTTATTTTTAGTCTATGTTGTTCATCTTCTCATCCTCTACAAGTTTAGGTCTTGAAGTTCTTGATTTCCATGGATGGTTGGGTGTAGATCTAAGTTTCAAGTTTTGGTTTTCATATGGATTTTATGGTTTTGATCTATCAAACTTTGTTGTTTTCAAAAATAAGTGGTTCCATGTTGTAGAGAATTTAATTCTGCTAGAGTTTGGCTTTTGAAAAGTTAGATTCCGATTTATTTTGAGGAAGTTATGGCCAAAACAATTTTGGTCAAACTTCTATGTTCATCTGCAGCATGAGGCACATGTCGCAGTAGAGCCGCATAGATGTCGCGGTTGGACCGCATGAGGCTGCATGTCGCAGTAGAGCCACATAAATATCGCGGTTGGGCCGCATGAGGCACATGTCGCAGTAGAGCCGCATAGATGTCGCGGTTGGGCCGCATGAGGCACATGTCGCAGTATAGCCGCATAGATGTCGCGGTTGGGCCGCATGAGGCCGCATGTCGCAGTAGAGCCGTATAGATGTCGCGGTTGGGCCGCATGAGGCACATGTCACAGTAGAGCCGCCTTGATGCCGCGGTTGGGCCGCATGAGGCCGCATGTCGCAGTAGAGCCGCATAGATGCCGCGGTTGGGCCGCATGAGGCCGCATGTCGCAATAGAGCCGCATAGATGTCGCAGTTGAGCCGCATGTCGCAGTTGAGCCGCATGAGGCCGCTGTTGAGCCATATAGATGTCGCGGTTGGGCCGCATAGGCCGCATGTCGCAGTTGAGCCGCATGTATGTCGCAGAATAGGCCGCATATGCCTATTTTGGTTGTTTCTGACTGTTATATGTCCTATTTTGACTGAATTATGGCTAGAATTTCTTTCAACTCCCAACATGAAAGTTGTAGATCTTTTTCTTGGCTTCAAGAATGTGTTACCAACTATTTTATGCTAGTTATAGACTCGACCATGCTTAATACTAATTTGACTTTTATGCCTTGTCACGAATTGACCCCGACTGTTACTTTGACTAATAATTGATCATGCATTCCTAGTTGGAACTAAGAGACTGGCTAGTCGTCTTATTGAATTGAATGAATGAGACACGTTCATATTAATTATGAACTATTGTAATCGACTGGCTGATCCCGAATATTGACATACAGGCACATGCAGGCTTCAATTTATTTATTTATTTATTTATTTTACAAAAGCAGCATATGTACTTTATGGTCAAGGCATGATTACTCCGTGGTTAGTTCTGATTGTTGCATTACGCTATGTAAGACCTGCAACCTAACCGCACTGGTATCGTTGTAGAGTTGTGCATATCGTACCCCGTACGAAAGTACTCATTTGAATGACCATGACCCACGGCATGGAATTTCACTTAACGTAGAGACTATTAAGTTAAATAAAATAATGATTGCATGGAGAGAATGGATTCTCGAGTTCTTACATGGCAGCCCTCTTGGGACTAGTAGTGCCCGACAGGCCGGTTGGTCCCCACAGATACTGCAAATCTGCCACACGGGCAGGGTACGGTATGTGGTTATATTATCTATTGTATATTGTATATTGATGACGGGCGTCCTGCTGGGACTCGTCTAATTCATGATTGGCGCAATTGATTGACTGGGTAAACTAGCCTTGCTTGCACATAGTAAGAACTGAGGAATCTCTATTGTATAATTCCAGGATAACTTAGAACTCACAGTAGCAAGCCGTAGTAGTTGAATGGCCGTTTAAATTAATTTATTTGTGTACTGTATGTCCTCTGTTACCTAACTGAGATGATCAGAATGTCAGGACATGACGTGCCAACTTCTGTCCTTGTTTGGTTAGGAGGTTGGTTCGAAGTGTCGTGATACTATGTGAATCCCAGTAGAAAGCAGAGATCTATTTATCATATTTTCTCATTACTGGTTTTAATCCCTCATATCGTGCTTCCTTGCGGTACTTGCTGTTAGAGGTCTAACCTCTCTGGTTTTGTATGGCCAGATTTAGAGCCGGTCCCCGAGGATCCAGCTTACTTCTACCTCCACGATGGTCAACACTAGAGGGATGATCGCAGGAGGGCTCGAGTGGGTTTTCTTACTTCCCCGCTCGTTTTGTTAAATACTTTATACTTTGCCGTTTGGCACCGACATGTTAGTCGGATTATCTTGTACCTACTTTTGCATAATTGTAACTAAGTCAGGCTGCAGCTGATAACAATTGTGTATACTGACTACATCATCTGGCTATATTTTGTAAAGCCAGATATCAAGAACATTTTGACTGAGCGTTTGGGACGCCTTACTGCTTTATCTCACATGTTCTCTATTTCTGTTTCTTGTTTGAATGATTGAGACAATAGATGGGAAGTGACCATAGTGAGACTTTTATGTAGTATGCACCCCCTCGTCTTATTAGACAGCATTGATCGTATTATACGGTATTCATCTACCCGTAATACGTAGCTGGCTGAGTCATTCCCCCCGCTCTCCAGTATTCTGGTTCTGGGGCGTGACAAGGTTTTAGTGGTGGCCCATGCAGGTCTGGTTTCAGACTTGTGGGGTGTTTTAATTTATAGGATGTCTCAATCACACATGTTTTCCTTTGATCTCATAATTCGTTACTCTCGACTCTAGCTTCACATTCCGGTATCCTTTGACTTCATTGATCTTTCCAGTCCGATCGTTTGATTGTTCTCTTGTCCCTTTTCTTAGGAGAACTTCGTCCGCATCTGCCAGGACTGGACAACAACAACAACAAGAGCAATATGGACAACCTGACCATGTTGGTCAGCAACAAGGGCCGGTACTAACTCAAGAGACCATCCAAGAAGAAGTAATAGTGGAAGCAGCAGCTGGACCGCAGTATCCGGATGTTCCACCACCACCAACAGTTCTACCTACCCCTGTGGAAGTAGACACACCGGCCCTTCTGGAGATCATGAGAGGAATGATGGCTACTCAGCAACACCAGATGTTAGCCCAGCAGCGCATGCACGCTCAGTTGCAGGAGCAGAACGTACTACTCAACCAAGGGTTGCAGACGGCATTGGAAAGAGAGGCGAGGCCAGATTCAGGAGCATCAGCCAAATTTTGCAAGTACAACCCCCGTCGTTTCGAGGGTACGGAAGATGCCATCTCAGCAGATGCATGGCTTAAGGATATTGAGGCTATTCTGACAGCAGCTAAGGTGCCGGTAGAAGAACGTGTGGATCAGGTGAAGTTGTTACTTCAGGATCTCGCACGTGATTGGTGGGAATCAGAGGAAGTAGGTATCAGACGTCCCGTTGCTTGGGACGATTTCACAGCAAGGTTCAAGACGAAGTACTATAGGATTATGGCGCAGTTTGAGCTACAACAGAAGTTTATCAACCTCAAGCAGGCCGGCAAGACGGTAGATGCTTATGCAGTGGAGTTCTGCAGATTGAGTAGATTTGCCCCAGAGATGGTAGCAACAGAGCGCCAGAGGGCGATGAGGTTCCAGCAAGGGTTTCATCTTGAGCTCTTGTAATTGATAGAAGGGCACAATTATCAGACTTTTGACGAAGTATTGACGGCAACCCGAAGGTATGAGATCACCGTTCAGAGGATCACGGCAAGGACTGGAGGTCAGAAGAGATCCCACAGTCAGATTGAAGGAGGAGGGGGAGCAGCTCCCCGAACAATAGTACCGTCTCCTGTCATTCGCATCCACGATGTGGCGATGCGAGGGCCAGCACCACCCAGGCAGCAGCAGCAACAGAAGAAGAACCAGCAACCCCCGGCAGGCTGCACTTATTGTGGGAAGGTAGGACACACTAGAGATGTGTGTCGGACATTGAACGGGCTGTGTTTGATATGTGGAAATCCAGATCATCGGGTTACCACATGTCCCATGAATTCAAGGTCAGGAAGACCAGTGCAGCAGTTTCCTGCTCTGCCAGCACCAGGGGCAGGACAGTATCGAGGACCAGCAGTGGCAGTGAGACCATTGGCCCAGCGTCCGTTAATACCGCAAGCTCAGATGTTTCGGCAACAGGGACCGCCGATGCAGCAACACCAGCATAGACCACCCCAGCATCATCAAGGAAGGGGCCAGCAGCAACACCAGGCTAGGCCGCAACATAGGAACCAACAAGGAGGTCGAGGGCAGGCCTTCACTCTGTCCTTGGAGGAGGCATTAGCATCGGGAGATGTTGTGGCAGGTAACATTCTCGTCGCCTCATATCCCGCAGTAGCATTGTTTAATTCAGGAGCATCACACTCATTTATATCTGCACAATTTGTGACACGGCTAGGAATGGAGTTCGAGGCATTGCCAGGGAGATTGCATATACTCACTGGCAATGGGCTCGTAGGAGTTAGTAGAGTTATTCTAGCGTGTAGCATTGTAGTTTGCGGGCATTCCTTACCCGCCCGGTTGATAGAATTTCCTGTTAGAAATTTCGACGTTATCTTAGGCATGGACTGGCTGAAAGACAGTCATGCGACAATAGATTATCGTAGAGGGAGTGTATCTTTTGATATTCCAGGCATGAAGAGATTCACCTTAGTCAGATCCGTGGCAACTCAGCAAGAGCAGGGAGTAATAACGACAATGGAAGAAGTTCAAGTTTCAAAGGTAGTTAAAGAGTTTCTGGATGTATTTCCTGAAGAACTTCCAGGTCTACCACCGGTTAGGGATATTGAGTTCAGTATAGAATTGGCACCTGGAACTAAACCGATATCAGATCGAGTTTACAGAATGGCAGATTCAGAGCAGGCCAAGGTATATCAGCACATAGAGGAACTGAAGGAGAAGAAGTTCATCCAAGCTAGCATATCGCCATGGGCAGCACTAGTGGTACTTGTAGGAAAGAAGGATGGATCATCCAGATTGTGCATTGATTACAGGAAGCTTAACGCGGCAACAGTAAAGAACAAGTATCTACTACCAAGGATCGACGACTTATTTGATCAGTTGAGCAGGGCTAGAGTTTTCTCCAAGATAGATCTTCGTTCAGGGTACCATCAGGTGAGGGTTCGGAAGGAGAATATTCCTAAGACAGCATTCAGGTCGAAGTATGGGCATTATGAATTCTTGGTAATGCCGTTTGGTTTGACCAATGCTCCAGCAATATTTATGGACTTGATGAACCGCATCTTTATGCCGTACTTAGATCAGTTTGTCGTGGTGTTTCTCGACGACATTCTTGTATACTCTACTAGTGAAGAGGAGCATGAAGACTACCTCAGGAAAGTGTTACAGGTTTTGAGAGAGAACCAGTTGTATGCCAAGCTCAGCAAGTGTGAGTTCTAGACGGATCACATTTCATTTTTGGGTCATATCATATCAGGAACTGGAGTAGCAGTAGATCCCAAGAAGGTAGAAGCAGTAGAGAGCTGGCCAGTACCCAAGACCGTAGCTGATGTACAGAGTTTCTTGGGATTGGCAGGATATTACAGAAGATTCGTATCGGATTTTGTAAGACTTTCAGCACCCATGACCCGCTTGACACGGAAGGATGTGCCATTCGTCTGGTCGGCAGAGTGCCAGGCATCATTTGACACCTTGAAGCAGAAGTTGATATCAGCGCCTATTCTTACATTGCCAGTTGGACCCGGAGGTTTTACAGTATATTGTGATGCGTCAGGGAAAGGACTTGGATGTGTCCTCATACAGCATGGGAAGGTGATTGCATACGCATCTAGGCAACTTCGAGACCACGAGAAGAATTACCCAACTCATGACTTGGAGTTGGCGGCAGTAGTATTTGCTTTGAAGCTATGGAGACATTACTTATATGGTGATCGAGTGGATATGTACACGGACCATAAAAGTCTGAAGTACATCTTTACTCAGAAGGAGCTAAACATGAGGCAGAGAAGATGGTTAGAGCTGATCAAGGATTACGACGTGGAGCTTCAGTATCATCCAGGCAAGGCTAATGTGGTAGCAGACGCTCTCAGCAGACGAGGCGGCACATTTATGTTGACAACACAGAAGCACATTTTAGAAGACCTTCAGGAGATGGGCATAGAAGTTATACTTCCTAGTGATGTAGGAATTCTTGCGAGTCTACGAGTTCAATCCGACTTGGTAGACAGGATCAAGGCAGCTCAGGCACAGGACCCAAGGATTCAGAAGCTTAGAGCAGAATGTGAGTCAGGACTCAGAAAGGAGATGCAAATTCATGAAGATGGTACGCTTAGGTTTAGATTACGCCTATGTGTGCCTAGTAGAGATATCAGACAGGAGGTTATGACAGAAGCTCACAGTTCTTAATATTCTATACACCCTGGAGGGACCAAGATGTACCAAGATATCAAGCAGCACTTCTGGTGGAACGGGATGAAGAGGGAGATAGCTAGATTCGTTTCCCGTTGCTTGGTATGTCAGCAAGTGAAGGCAGAACAGCAGAGGCCAACTGGGTTATTACAGCCACTTTCTATCCCGGAATGGAAGTAGGAGCACATCACAATGGACTTTGTGACCGGTTTACCGAGATCACCCAGTGGTAAGGATGCTATTTGGGTGATAGTGGACCGGCTTACAAAGGTAGCACACTTTTTCCCTTTCAGAGTAGGGCAATCTACAGAAAAGTTGGCATAGTTGTATATACAACAGATAGTCAGGCAGCATGGAGTTCCTGTCAGCATTGTGTCAGACCGAGATACCCGATTTACATCACATTTCTGGAAGAGCTTACATCATAGTCTGGGTACCAAGTTAAGATTTAGCACAGCTTACCATCCACAGACGGACGGGAAATCAGAAAGAACAATTCAGACTTTAGAAGATATGTTGCGAGCTTGCACCCTATATTTTGGAGGATCTTGGGAGAGCCACCTGCACTTAGTTGAGTTTTCATACAATAACAGTTATCAAGCCAGTATCCAGATGGCGCCATTCGAAGCTCTATATGGTAAGAAGTGTAGATCGCCACTAGCATGGGATGATATCGGGGAGAGAAAGATATTAGGCCCGGAAATGATTGTTCAGACAGTTGAATTGGTCAAGGGAATTAGAGAGCGACTTCGAGTTGCACAGGACCGGCATCGTCATTGGGCGGACCAGCATCGTAGACCGCTAGAGTTTTCTGTTGGGGACCACGTGTTCTTGCGAATCTCACCTACCCGTGGGGTCATTAGATTTGGCGTTCGCGGGAAGTTGAGTCCGCGATACGTAGGACCATTCGTTATCCTTGATTGGGTAGGCGATGTTGCTTATCGTTTATCCCTTCCACCTTCATTACGAGAGGTGCATGACGTGTTTCATGTATCTCAATTATGAAGGTATGTATCGGACCCCAGCCATATCCTTGATCATTCTGAGTTGGTTGTTGGTACCAACTTGTCTTACGAGGAGCAGCCGGTGTCCATTTTGGACCGGAGAGAGAAGATACTCAAGAACCGAACAATTAGCCTTGTCCGGGTTGCTTGGGGTCATAACTCATTAGGAGAGTCAACGTGGGAACGTGAGGATGATATCCGATCACGGTATCCACATCTGTTTGACTCACAAGGTATATTTCTTTCCGTGTACTTTGATTGCCTTAACCCCTCATGCTTGTCACCTCATAGATAGAACTACTTGATATCGTAGATTGTTAATATAGATATGTTATCTGCTAGTTAAACATTGAAGAATGATTGCTTGCTCAAGTTTCTTGTACCTAGATCAGCTCGATTTTTCCTATCCTGCTTGGATTTGAAATTTCGATGACGGAATTTATCTAAGGTGGGTAGAGATGTCACTCCCCGTTCCCGGAATACATATTTTTATACGTATACTGCTTGCCCGAATTTATTTAGTATCTGTCATGCATTTATTTTATATTTAATTCTTTTAATTTCATGCTAATTATTTTTCTGTATTTATTTTCTGCTTTTTCTTGGCTCTTGGTTCATTTCGGTTCATGGTAAACCAACTTGGTTCGGTTTGGTTCAACATGGAAAGGAATGGATGGCTTGGATTTGGTGGAGAGAATGAATGGTGGAGATCCACTTGACCTTGGTATAAAACTTCTTCTTTCATTCTCTCTTCATTCATTCACATTTACTCCTCCACCAAACCCTAACCCACCTGTGAGAGGCAAGTACATCTTGCACACCATGAGGGATTTCATGGATCCCCATTTATTTTTAGTCTATGTTGTTCATCTTCTCATCCTCTACAAGTTTAGGTCTTGAAGTTCTTGATTTCCATGGATGGTTGGGTGTAGATCTAAGTTTCAAGTTTTGGTTTTCATATGGATTTTATGGTTTTGATCTATCAAACTTTGTTGTTTTCTAAAATAAGTGGTTCCATGTTGTAGAAAATTTAATTCTGCTAAAGTTTGGCTTTTGAAAAGTTAGATTCCAATTTATTTTGAGGAAGTTATGGCCAAAACAATTTTGGTCAAACTTCTATGTTCATCTGCAGCATGAGGCACATGTCGCAGTAGAGCCGCATAGATGTCGCGGTTGGGCCGCATGAGGCCGCATGTCGCAGTAGAGCCGCATAGATGCCGCGGTTGGACCGCATGAGGCCGCATGTCGCAATAGAGCCGCATAGATGTCGCGGTTGGACCGCATGAGGCCGCATGTCGCAGTTGAGCCGTATAAATATCGCGGTTGGGCCGCATAGGCCGCATGTCGCAGTTGAGCCGCATGCATGTCGCAGAATAGGCCGTATATGCCTATTTTGGTTGTTTCTGACTGTTATATGTCCTATTTTGACTGAATTATGGCTAGAATTTCTTTCAACTCCTAACATGAAAGTTGTAGATCTTTTTCTTGGCTTCAAGAATGTGTTACCAACTATTTTATGCTAGTTATAGACTCGACCATGCTTAATACTAATTTGACTTTCATGCCTTGTCACGAATTGACCCCGACTGTTACTTTGACTAATAATTGATCATGCGCTCCTAGTTGGAACTAAGAGACTGGCTAGTCGTCTTATTGAATTGAATGAATGAGACACGTTCATATTAATTATGAACTATTGTAATCGACTGGCTGATCCCGAATATTGACATACAGGCACATGCAGGCTTCAATTTATTTATTTATTTATTTATTTTACAAAAGCAGCATGTGTACTTTATGGTCAAGGAATGATTACTCCGTGGTTAGTTCTGATTGTTGTATTACGCTATGTAAGACCTGCAACCTAACCACACTGGTATTGTTGTAGAGTTGTGCATATCGTACCCCGTACGAAAGTACTCATTTGAATGACCATGACCCACGGCATGGGATTTCACTTAACGTAGAGACTATTAAGTTAAATAAAATAATGATTGCATGGAGAGAATAGATTCCCGAGTTCTTACATGGCAGCCCTCTTGGGACTAGTAGTGCCCGATAGGCCGGTTGGTCCCCACAGATACTGCAAATCTGCCACACGGACAGGGTACGGTATCTGGTTATATTATCTATTGTATATTATATATTGATGACGGGCGTCCTGCTGGGACTCGTCTAATTTATGATTGGCGCAATTGATTGACTGGGTAAACTAGCCTTGCTTGCACATAGTAAGAACTGAGGAATCTCTATTGCATAATTCCAGGATAACTTGGAACTCACAGTAGCAAGCCATAGTAGTTGAATGGCCGTTTAAATTAATTGTTTGTGTACTATATGTCCTCTGTTACCTAACTGAGATGATCAGAATGTCAGGACATGACGTGCCAACTTCTGTCCTTGTTTGGTTGGAAGGTTGGTTCGAAGTGTCGTGATACTATGTGAATTCCAGTAGAAAGCAGAGATCTATTTATCATATTTTCTCATTACTGGTTTTAATCCCTCATATCGTGCTTCCTTGCGGTACTTGCTGTTAGAGGTCTAACCTCTCTGGTTTTGCATGGCCAGATTTAGAGCCGGTCCCCGAGGATCCAGCTTACTTCTACCTCCACGATGGTCAACACTAGAGGGATGATCGCAGGAGGGCTCGAGTGGGTTTTCTTACTTCCCCGCTCGTTTTGTTAAATACTTTATACTTTATCGTTTGGCACCGACATGTTAGTCGGATTATCTTGTACCTACTTTTGCATAATTGTAACTAAGTCAGGCTGCAGCTGATAACAATTGTGTATACTGACTACATCATCTGGCTGTGTTTTGTAAAGCCAGATATCAAGAACATTTTGACTGAGCGTTTGGGACGCCTTACTGCTTTATCTCACATGTTCTCTATTTCTGTTTCTTGTTTGAATGATTGAGACAATAGATGGGAAGTGACCATAGTGAGACTTTTATGTAGTATGCACCCCCTCGTCTTATTAGACAGCATTGATCGTATTATACGGTATTCATCTACCCGTAATACGTAGCTGGCTGAGTCATTCCCCCGCTCTCCAGTATTTTGGTTCTGGGGCGTGACAAGATACATGAGAAACATGACCGAATATGAGAGCACATGAGAGTACACGAGCATGCATGAACGAGCATGAAGCACATGAGAAACATGAATAACATGAGAGCGAGGAATACATGATGTACATGAAACACACGACATGATGTATCCGATGCTCCCGAGGGGGTAACATCTCAATGTAGGGATCCATATAGTACCAATCCGTGATAATATCGTGACAGCATTGTTTTCCATTAATAAATTCACTTTATTTATTTTGTATCTGAGAAAATTATAACTGTAGGAATCTAATCTAGAAGACGATTACTTTATCCCTTGGACGATGCGATGAAGAAAACTCGAACTTCGAAGAACTTGGACAGCAACTGGGCAATCTCTCTGTTCTCTCTGAAAAATGACCTGTCCTCATGAAGGTGAAGAAACTCTCTTTTATAGAGTTCTGGATAACTGTCCTGAACCATACGCTCAGGTAGTTACTTGACGTGTGCAAAACTGCAGGGACGCATGGCAAATTCTGACGAAGACACGTTGGCGTGCGGTTGAGAGTAGTGGAGCACATTCAGGAGAGATTGATGGCATGAAGGCCACATTGCATAACTTCTGAATAAATGAGTAACTGAGTACAGGACACGTGAGAACGTGTGTTGACTGTACGTTGAAAATCATCCTGGATACAACTGTTGTAGAGTCATACGCTAGCTTTTGAAGAGGAGTCATACGCTGATTTGGACAGCGTAGTGCCATAGGAAATCCATATGCTCACTTTATGGGCAAGGAGTCGTATGGAGATCATACGCTCGCTTGGTTAGCAAGGAATCATGTGAGGTCCATACGCTCACTTGGCTGGGTGAAGAAGGAGTCATGTGAGGTCGATACGCTCACTGGAGAAGTGGCCACGTGGCTATCATCAATCTTCTTTGGTACACCATATCTTCCCATAACTGACAAAATCTTCTCGAGCGTCGTGACTGTGGATTTGACGGCTGACAGACTGTCAAAACTGACAGTAATGATGGCTTTTGTATTTATGAAGGCTGCTGAGTTGTCCTCGTAAAAGACAAAACCGACTCTTCGAAAACCTATACGACGGTTACTTTTCTCGTGACAGCTGTCTTTGCACGAAAGATGAAGTGTCAGATTCATTCCTCATTTAAACATATGCTGTGCTGTCACTTCAGTAAATAATAAAATATTTACTGAGCGTATGGCTTTTGAATGAGCGTACAACTCTGAACTGAACGTATGGCTCTTAACTGAGCGTATAGCCTTGAGCGTATGACTTCTGTTTGAGCGTATGGCTTCAACTGACATCTGTCTTTAAGCGTATGGATGAAAATGACAGCGTGTCATAATTTTCCACATCCTACAAGACCCCCTTCAAAGTTTTTGAACTTTATGAGTTTCAAAAGTTCGAAATTACTTTGAACAGAAAGTGGGAATGAGTCCTGACACGCTGGCATTAAGTTCATTAAATGTCATGATGACTCTTCATTTTTCGAGATTGATTGAATCTGATGGAAGAATATGAACAGCCAGCAAGCTCTATTATATAAACCAAGAGAATTCAATTTTTGACTTTCATCTTTTGAAACCATGACTCCAAAGGAAGCCGCTGAAGAAGAAGCACGTAAGTTGGGATTCTGTTCCCATGGTGACCCTACTTTTGGGGGCTAAGAACCCGAACCTGTCGTCATCGAGCTCAAGGACGACCCTACGCATTTAGCCAAGAATTTCTTGGGCTACTTTGGTCTGGACGGCTCCTCTTCTTCTGATGGGCAGAGCCTCGCAGAGAAGCGTAAAATGTTCGTTGCTCTGTTACACCGCATGGGGGTCTAAAGCGTAGAAGAGTTAGGCGTCAAGCTTAGTCGCTCTGGAAAATAGAGCGTGACTTTATTGCACTCCTTTCCTTTTCCTCCCTTTTTTTTTGTAAGGCCATCAGTGCCTTAATGAAAAATGAATATTCAAGAATCCTCTGTTTAGTCCAAATCTGTGTTGAAAACCAACGTGCACCGATGAATAACTGTAGAATACGCCGTCTTCCAAGTTGTAAGTTACGCTAGATAGCGTATGCCAATGAAATAGCGTATATTACGCTATTTTCTAATGTTTTGTGAATTCCGCTGAATAGCGTATGTCAGCGTATGTTACGCTATAAATTACGCTGTCCTTTAACGTTGTGAATTACGCTAAATAACGTACGCCAATAAATAGCGTGCACCAATAAATAGCCCGTAAGTTACGCTATCTTCCAACGTTGTGGAAAGCACTCTTTGAATATTTCCAAGGCTGTGCTGGTTTCCAAAGTACACGTGTCATTCATTCCACGTTTACGAGCGCTATTCATGCGGATCCTTTCCAAGAATAGGTTCATGCTCCATACTTTAAATAGATAGAATAGTTTCACAGAACTCATTTCCATCTTCCTTTTCTCTTTCTTTTCTCTGAGAACCAACGTGAGATTTCAATCTCAAATCAGAAAGCAAATGCTCCAAAACATTCGAATTCTGAGCAATATGTCAGACATCAGTTTGCCAATTCTCAATGTCAATCCTGAAGGTAAATCCAGTGTAATACACATACTGTTTTCGTTGTTTTGGAAAATAGGCTTTCTATTTCTGAGCGTATATGGCATTTCTGTTGATTTAATTCTTTTCCTCTTGCTATTTTTCGCAGAAACTTGGCTAAGTCTTTTCTTCAACTTCAGAACTGGCATTGGGGATGTGGATGCTGTGGAGAATATCCTGCTGACATCTACATCAGGGAGCTCATACGCTTTTGACGCGTAAATCAGACAACTCAGAACTCTTCGTGGGATAGAAGGGTCTTCCTCAGATGGTAGGAAGAGCCTTTATACACGAGAGTTGGACGGTGGAGTCAACTCTTACCCGAGAGATTGGGTAGTAGAGTTCCTTTCACGGCAGAACTAGGAATTGTATCCCAAGGTTTGGATACATTTCTATCTGCTTGAGGTGCCGCCGTTCCTCCACGCGCTGTATTGGCAGCAACACGCCATCGTGTTGCCATACTCTGTGGTTCTCCTCTCGTCTGAGAGATAAGACCAGAGTTTGATTCCTGTTGATCTGGTCGTGACTGAGGACCCAGACAGTCAGGAATTGCCACAAACAACGAGATTGCCGGAGAAGATCCAAGAAGAAATAGATCTCAGTTGTACATAGAATGAAAATCCAAGATTTGTAATAGATTTCCATTATGATTTGTAGGAAAGTCTAAGAAATGTAATAGACTTTTTATGAAAATATGATAATGGAAATGATAAATCTTCTTTATCTGAAGTGATTTTGTATCTCTCTGGATGTAAAAAGAACATGATAAATAGAAATCTTGATTTCTGTTTTTAGAGTGTACAATACCATCAGAGGTAATATGGACGTGATAGGATGTAAAGACTCAAAAAAGAAAGTCAGATTTGTATTTATACAGAGGTCAAAGGTTATGAAAATGTGAAAGATAACGAATTCCAATCGATAGAAGATTATGAACAGACGAACCATCGGATGAATATAATAAATGCACGGATGAACCGTCAAGTATTAATGAATGAATATCGGGAAAAGACACGTTCCTTTAATTCTGGCAAATATATGCCTATAAATAGAGCATCTCTTTGAGTAGAAGGATCACACATTATTCTCTTTTATTCAAAATGTCTTCCGAAGAGAACACGAAGAAAGCCGAAGTCGTCTCCAAAGTTGATGAAAATGCTAAAGAGCACTCAACTCCACAAAAGAAGGAGACGGGCGAAAGCTCGTCTGCTCCCAAGCTGCCGAAAGATATCTTGGATTTCCTGGTCGAACAAGGAGAAACCGAAGAAGAAGAAGCAATGAGGCTGGCTGCCTGTCAGTTCTTGGTGCGGTCAGGAAAGGATGTATTCAATTCTTTTGCTAATTATGTATGCGGTCCTCGTCCCAAGTACGAAAGGGATACCAGTGATCTTCCATGATGATGTATTTCTTGAAGAATTTGTCTCAAATAAACTCTGTTTAAGGAAACTTTGTTTATGATGTATCCTTCCTGCTTTATATTATTTTGCCTTTATTCACTGATCTTTAGACTCAGAAATCAAAAGGACGAGATATCATTTTCATAGAATATGGTACATACTGAGATAGAAAATTCAGAGGTGATATGGACATGATTTTCTATACAAGATCTTTATTAAATCCACTGGGAATCTAATAAGACAAAATATCAAATTCTCTGGGAAAATGATACATGGTAGAATATCAGTTTCCGCTGGGGATAACGACATCGAAATAGCTTTTGTAGAGAAGAATAAATTTTTGATTTTACACTTGCTGGGGAGTAATGAAAATATTATATATATTGATGAAATTTATACATAATATTTCTTTAAGAATTTGCCATTGATAGGCATCATCGTGACTTTTCCGTCCATAGAGGCAAGCTGATATGCTCCATTAGAGAAGACTTTGTTTACTACGAATGGGCCTTCCCATTTCGCGTCAAATTTGCCTTTGCTCATATGTGTCATGGTCATCGGACGTCTGATAGTAAGGACCAATTCTTCCTTCTGATATGTTCTGACTTTGACTTTCCGATTAAAAGCTTTTGAGATTCGGGCTTGATATAGCTCGATATTTTGTTGCACATACAATCGCTTTTCATCTAGAGCTTCCAGCTCTTGAAGTCGAAGTCGATCATTATTCTCTGTTGTAAATTCATTGGAGATTGCAACTCTCAAAGAAGGAATTTGTATCTCGAGGGGAAGAACAGCTTCACACCCATATACCAAAGAGAAAGGTGTACATCCGGTCGCATTGCGAACTGTGGTGCGATAAGCCCATAAACATTCACCAAGCTTCTCACTCCAGTTACGTTTATTGGAAGAAACGAACTTTTTCAAGAGTTTGATGATTGTTTTGTTGAAAGCTTCTGCTAGTCCATTGGCTGCTGGATTATATGTTGTAGAAGCCAGATTATTAATCCGATGATCATCACAGAATCGAGTAAATTTCTGGCTGACGAACTGTGGTCCATTATCATGGATAATACGCCGAGGAACACCAAATCGATAGATGACATGATGTTTGACAAAGTTGATAACATTAGAAGTCTTGACTTCAGATAACGGGATTGCTTCAGCCCATTTAGAAAAGTAATCAGTTATTGCTAGAATAAACCGATATCCTTTTGATGATGGTGGATTGACAGGACCGATGACGTCCATGCCCCAAGCTTCAAAGGGCCATGATGCCGCTGTTGGGTGTAAGAACTCCGATGGTTGATGGATAAAGTCTGCATGAATTTGACAGGCTTTACATTTCCGAGCATATTGAATGGTATCAGCTACCATCGTGGGCCAATAATAACCCATACGTCGGATACGATCTTGAAGTTTTAGGACCTGGCTGGTGAGCTCCGCAGACGCCATCATGTGCTTACGGATTATCTGTTGTGCTTCTTCACCAGCGATGCATCGAAGGAGAAGACCATCATAGGCTCGACGATATAGTGTCTTCGTAGTATGATTATAATAGAATCTGAGAGACCGGCGCCGGATAGATGCTGCTTCACTCGGGTTATCAGGAAGTATGTCATACAACACAAAGTCCAGAAACGGACGTCTCCAGTCTTCAGT
>JANAVB010041504.1:0-40199 GCA_029216955.1 Iris pallida
TGCGCTTGACGGCACTCAAATGTGATTCCTTTGGATTGGCTTGATATCGTGCACACAAACAGACACTAAACATGATATCCGGACGGCTAGTCGTTAAATAAAGTAAGCTACCGATCATACCTCTATACTTACGAATGTCGACCGATGTGCCATCTTCATCATTGTCAAGCTTGGTCGTTGTAGCCATAGGGGTCCTCATTGATTTGGATGAGTCAAGGTCGAAGCGCTTGAGGAGGTCCCTTGTATATTTTGCTTGATTGATGAAGGTTCCTTTAGGTCCTTGCTTGATTTGTAACCCCAAGAAGAAGGAGAGTTCTCCCATCATGCTCATTTCAAACTCTTCCTGCATAACTTTGGCAAATTCTACACAAAGTGTGTTGTTAGTGGAACCAAAAATAATATCATCCACATAAATTTGAACCAATAAGAGAGTCCCGTCATGGGATTTAATAAAAAGTGTGGTGTCAACTTTTCCCTTTGAAAAATTGTGAGAAACAAGAAAAGAGCTAAGACGCTCATACCAAGCACGTGGAGCTTGTTTGAGGCCATAAAGGGCTTTATGAAGTTTGAAAACGTGGTCAGGAAATTGAAAATCTTCAAAACCGGGAGGTTGTTTAACATAAACTTCCTCCTTAATAATACCATTAAGAAAAGCACTCTTAACATCCATTTGAAATAGCTTAAAGTCATTAAACAAGCAAAGGCACAAAGCATACGAATGGATTCAAGACGTGCAACCGGAGCATAGGTTTCGTCGTAGTCAATGCCTTCCTCTTGGTTATAGCCTTGGGCAACCAATCGGGCTTTGTTACGAGTCACTAACCCATCTTCATTTAGCTTGTTGCGAAACACCCATTTAGTTCCAATAATGGGATGATTGTTAGGTTTTGGGACAAGTTCCCAAACCTTGCTTCGCTCAAATTGATTAAGCTCCTCTTGCATAGCTATCATCCAAAATTCATCGAGAAAAGCATCATTAACATTTTTAGGCTCTATTTGAGAGATAAAAGCCACATTGGCACAAAGATCACGAGTGGCGGATCTTGTGCTAACACTTGAGGAAGGATCCCCAATGATGAGCTCCTTAGGATGATTGGTGACAAATCTCCATTCTTTTGGGATCCTTTGGAGGAGGCTCGAGAGGAGGAGACTCTTTTGATGGGGTCACAACTTCATTGTTAGATGAAGAGGGACGATCCTTAATAGAGGAGTTCTCCAATCCAAACGAGATGTCATCAATATCCTCGGAGGAGGAGAATGTAGAAGAGTTGAGTTCATTAAAAGAGACATTGATTGACTCTTCGACAACAAGACTTCTTTTATTAAAAACACGAAAACCTTTGCTATGAGTAGAGTATCCAAGGAATATTCCTTCATAGGCTTTTTCTTCAAACTTGCCTAGGTTATCCTTGGTATTCAAAATAAAACAATTGCAACCAAAAACCTTGAAATATTCAATAGAAGGAGTTTTGTTAAACCAAAGCTCATAAGGAGTCTTCTTAGTATAGGTCTAATTAAGACCCTATTAATAACATGACATGCCGTATTAACGGCTTCCGCCCAAAAATATTGGGGGAGCTTATATTGGTTTAACATGACCCGGGCCATATCGTCGAGGGTTCTATTCTTTCTCTCCACACCATTTTGTTGAGGAGTACGGGACAAGCAAAATCATGTCCAAAACCATTCTTTTCACAAAATCTTTTGAAATCAACATTATCAAATTCACCTCCATGATCACTCCTAATTTTGTTAATAGAAAAGCCTTTCTCATTTTGAACACGTTTACAAAAAGCAACAAATTCACGAAAAGTATCACTTTTGCAAGCAAGAAAAATAACCCAAGTAAATCTTGAAAAATCATCAACTAAAACAAAGGCATAGAGTTTGCCACCAAGGCTAGCTACTCTACTAGGCCCGAAAAGATCCATATGAATAAGTTGAAGGGGTCTTGTGGTACTCACAGAGTTGATGGATTTGAAAGATGACTTGGTCAACTTACTTTTCTCGCATTCTTCACAAACCATATCCTTCTTGAAGGGGATGCTAGGAAGTCCTCGTACAAGCTTCTTGGAGGCGAGACGAGAGATGGTATCCATGTTAGCGTGTCCAAGCCTCATGTGCCAAAGCCAACTCTCATCGTTCTTTGCAACTAGGCACCTGTCATTGTTAGTACCTTCAACAAGATAAAGAACATAAATATTGTTTTCTCTAATGCCTTCATACACAATAGTTCCATTGGAGCTATCGGTAATATAGCATTTGAGTTTAACAAACTTGATATCATAGCCATTATCGGTGAGATGGCTAATACTAAGGAGGTTATGCTTAAGATTAGTAACAAGACATACATTATTGATACAAGGATAAGGAGGAGAACCGATATTACCATTTCCAATATAACCTTTTAGATTGTTACCGAAGGAGACATGTCCTTCCTTCTTCATCGATAGCGTTGTAAAAAGTGAAGCATCACCGGTCATGTGCCGTGAACAACCGCTATCGAGAATCCACTTGCTTCTAGCATGAGAAGGATTCGTCACCTACAACATAAGTTGAAGATGAACATTTTGGTACCCATGATCTTATGGGTCCTTGAGTGTTAGTCTTAGGAACCCATTTAAGAACTCTCATGTCAACTTGTTTTCTTGTATAACAAAAATTAGAAGTATGACCAAGCAACCCACAATAATTGCACATTAAGGAAGATCTAAAAGAAGAAGTGTGAGTGTTGTGCATATGTGAGTCTCTAGTGTGAGATGTTCTACCATGAGTGTTATGATGATAGAAAAATGCATGATGAGAAGTTTTCTTTTTAACAAAAGGTCCTTTCTAGTGTTAGAAGAGGAGTTGTGTGTAGTGTTCATGTAATGGTTATGCCTAGCATTGTGATGAGTGTGGGGAGGTCTAGGAGCATGCATGTGAGTGGAATTCTTATTACTAGAATTCTTACTCCGTGTAAGAAGATCATTATACTTAATAGAAGTAGAATATTCTCTTCTATTAGCATCTTGACATTTGTGCATGGCAAACTCATAAGAGCTTCTCATGGATTGAATCTCATCATCCTTTTTCTTGATGGTGTCAAGAGATTCTTGAAGTTTTAGTCTCAAAGACTCCACTTCATCCGTGTCGGAAATAGGAGATTTTCCCTTCACATCACTAATGATGCTTGAGAGCCTCTCTACTTCAAGTTGAAGAGCCTCGACCTCCTTAAGAGATTTCTTGTATTTATTCCGAACACCTTTGTGTTCTTCATGTAACTCAAGAATGGCTTTCTCCAAATCATCATAGGTGAGAGTGTTTAAGGAAAAATCATCAAGTACCTCATCGGTTGCCATGAGACAAACGTTGGCATTGTGTTTGCACTCCTTGTCATTGTCGGAGTCGCTTGCGTCGCTTTCACACCAAATGCTAGTGTTGGCGAATTTTCTGGAGGACGAGCTTCCCTTGCTTGGCTTCTCGTACTTGCTTGAATCTTTTCGTATCATCGGACAATCCCTTTTGATGTGTCCGGGTCTTCTGCATTGATAGCATGCCGGATCTTCTTCATTGTCCCGTCTAGAGCGGTTGGCCTTGTTAAACTTTAAGAACTTTCTGAAGTGCTTAGCTGTGAGAGCTACTTCTTCATCGTCGTCCGACTCATTGTCATCGGAGCTATCCTTGGAGTAGGACCTTGATGCTTTGAGAGCAAGAGTCTTCTCCTTTTCTTTGTTCTTCTCCTTCTCCTTCTCTTGAATGGAGGATTCCTCTTGATCCTTCATGTCAAGCTCGTGAGTCATTAGTTTACCCATGAGGGTCTCTAGGTTCATGATGGTAAGATCGTTCCCCTCAATGATTGCGGTAGCTTTAGGACTCCAAGCTTTCGTCATCCTCTAAGAATCTTCCTTATCTTTTCATGAGCGAGATATTCCTTTCCAAGAGAAGAGAGAGGGTTAATAATATCACCAAAACGAGTAAACATGCTAGCAATAGATTCATCATGCTTCATTTTAAAAGACTCATATTCTTGCGTGAGTCTACTGATCTTAGATTCTTTCACTTGTGAGGTTCCCTCGTGTGTGACTTCGAGTAACTTCCAAATCTCATTAGAAGTCTTGCAAGTAGAGATGCGGTTGAATTCACTACTGTCAAGAGCACAGTAGAGAGCGTTCATTGCCTTGGCATCTCGACAGGCAAGCTTCTTGATGCTTTCGGCAAGTGTTTCTCGAAGGGTGTCAGAAGCAATATCCTCAACAGCTCTGGAAGGAGTAGGAAGGCCATTTATCACGCAATCCCATAAGTCGAAATCTATGGACTTGAGATAAATGCCCATCCTAATCTTCCAGTAGTTATAGTTGGTTCCATCAAATAGGGGAGGCCTATTTGTGGAGTGTCCCTCATTGTGAAACGTGTTGATGCTAGGGGTTAGAGGCCATGGATCACTCAAGGAAGTAAATCCAAATCAAGAGAACTTGGCTCTGATACCAATTGTAGAACCCTAGAGGGGGGGTGAATAGGGAAATTAAAAAATAAACTAAAATAGATGATGCAATAAGAACAATCTAGAGTAAAGAGTAGAAAGATCAAACGCAAACGCAAGGATGTATCCTGGTATCCTCTTTTGAGGCAATCCAGTCCCGGAACTCTCTCCGGCTTTAATCCACTATTATGCAAATAGTACACACGAGTTTGGATCCGAAGAACTCGCCAACTTCTACACGAGTTTGGATCCGAAGAACTCGCCAACTTCTACACACGAGTTTTCTTACGAAGGCTCGCCAACTTCAAACAAAAGAGAATGAAAGCTTGTTGATCTTCTAACACTTGAAGATCGAAAGTGTACAACTCTTAAATACTCTAGCACTTTGGGAGAGGATGACAATGAAAAGCTTGGGAGAGTATTAATGGTGGTGCTCTTGGTTGTTGGAAAATTTATGAAGGAGTTGGTGAAAAAAGCTCAAAAGAGAGAGAGCTTCCTTTTATAAGACAACCAAGAGTGGAAGGCATTTAATGCTCTGAATGCACGCAGAACGGCATGCCGTCGGTATGCCGCGGCATACCGCCGGTATGCCGGCCAAATAGTAACGGTCATAAATATGACCGTTCAAGAGCATTAAATGCGGTCATTAATGCACATCAGATCAAATCGAAAATTGAATATTCGAAATCCGGTATACCGCCGGTATGCCGGAGCATACCGTCGGTATGCCGACAGAAAGTCACAGAAAGTTTTGGAGTTGCTAGAAACGGCATGCCGCCGGTATGCCGTAGCATACCGTCGGTATGCCGACAAAAAGACACAGCAACTTTTTGTGTTGCTAAGAACGGCATGCCGCCGGTATGCCGAAGCATACCGTCGTATGCCGACTTTTCGAGACAGCAACTTTCTGATGTCCAGAAGCGGTATGCCGCCGGTATGCCGAAGCATGCCGTCGGTATGCCGCTTATTGTGACAGAAACATTTCTGGACACGAAAACGGTATACCGCCGGTATGCCGTAGCATGCCGTCGGTATGCCGCTTTTTGTCACAGAAACTTTTCTGGACAAAAGAACGGTATACCGCCGGTATGCCGGAGCATACCGCCGGTATGCCGCTCTGAATAACTTGATTTTCGATTTGTGCTTTAAGTTATCATCCATCCTTTAGTGTTTTACAGAAATACCTAGACCAGTACAGACTCGAAAACACTAAGCATGAAGACGCCGACTTTATGCAGGGAATGCCGGTGAACGCCACAGTCTTCAAGAAATCAGAACGTCCTTGATCTTCTGAGAGAATAAGAATCTGAAGAGCACAAGACTAAACTACGAAGATGCTGTTAATTACTCAAAATAAAATGTGCCAACATAAACGCCTCAAAAGAATAATTTACAACAGAGTGGGAGAGCCAAAATAAGCCCACTCGTTGCCAGGATTCCCTCTAGTGGTCACCATGTGGCTGGAAGGTCGGTAGATCGTCTGGTGCTTGCTCCGGTATCTGGCCATACAAAACCAGCTGGATCAGACCCCAGAAAGAGCAAGTGCCACAAAGGAGGCTTCACTTAGGAACTAAAACCAACAATTAGCACAAGAATATAATTGCATAAAGACAGTGACAAAAAGGCTTGATAATAACAGCAAACTGGGTACGAAGAAACCATTCAAGTAGCCAGGTCACAACCCTTAAACCAAACAAGGACCGGGGTTGTAACCCTTCGCCTGAATAGAACTCTGTCTCCCAAATCTTGTTGGTAAGGTAAAACATAACAAGCATGACGGGTGATATACGAGGAGATAACCATGTGACTATTCAGATAACCAGGTTATAACCCGTAAACCAAACGAGGACCGGGGTTGTAACCCTTCGTCTGAACAGAACTTGGCTTCTTCCACCATTTATCGGCAAGGTAATATAAGAAGACAGGTCATATAACAATCTTGTACAGGATCAAGACAAGACTAGACTCCATCCAATCGTTCACGGCCAAGCAATAAGTACGGCTTGATACTTTAACTAACTAGGGTTATCACAAGTCTTAGTTACTAGCAAGATGCAATGAGAATTCCAAGTCCGGTTACCTGTTTGTTACTACCTGAGTAATCCCAGCAAGAAAAAGAAAAGATAGCATGATATAGAAGACACACTGTAGTAAGATACATGTGTCCTAAGGTACCACACTCGACGGCGGGCTGGAAGTACGCTCATCTCGACGGATAGCAACAAATCCCATGTATATATATATAAGGTCGGGATCAAAGGGCAACAGATAACTGGGAAATTCTTCATGAACTATTTGATCAATCTAGTCATTAACCTAGCCAGATTCAGTATGAATCCCTGATCGTGGTACTCGGGGATCATGTCCTAGACATGATGTAAGACACAACCGAACTAGTAGTTTATACAAGCACAATCATCCACGGTGTCCAGGCCAATGAATTGAATTGTCAAGAGTGCGCCACGACGGACCACTATCATTATTACTTATCAAGAGTGCGCCACGATGGGCCACTATCAAGCATGTCAGTTCTTGGTCACATCATGCCAGGTACAATTGACATTTCAATCATGTCAATCAAATAGGGTAAGGTGAATGCTATAGGAACTTCAAGTTACACAGGACGTTACAAGTATGGGTTAATAACGATCATTAAATAATAAAATACAAGCCAGGGAAAGAGCCATGCGACTCGAGCATAGGCGGCCAAGAATGACCTCATGCGGCCGAGGAGGGAGCAGCCCATGCGGCTGGAGGAGACTCGGGTCTAAGGGAATGCATGCGGCTTAGGGGAGTTCAGGGTCATGCAGCGGAGTATCATGCGGCCAGAGGGAAGTTAGCTTCATGCGGCTGGGGGAAAGGAGTCCATGCGGGTCGGGGTTAAGAGCCCATGCGGCTCGGAATAAGAGCAGCTCATGCGGCTAGCGGAGAAGCTGTGCGTATGCGGCAGGCCATCAATCAATCAGGTATATGCGGCCAGGAAAGGGGGGGAGGGGCACACGCGACTAATTCATAGCATTCATGCGGCTGAGAAGTGGATTCTCATGCGGCTGGGAATGGACTGAGTTCCATGCGGCTGAATGATCACGAGCATATGCGGCTGGGGAAGGATGAGCGTGCATGCGACTGAGCTAGAAAGAGGGTCAGGTACGGTTAACGGGGAGGGGTGGACCCTATACGATTGAGGATGGACTCGGCCTCATGCGGCTGGGGATGCGGGTGCATATGCGGCTAGATAAGTTCGGCCCTCATGCAGCTCAAAGTACTTCCAGTCATGCGGCTGAATGGAACACTTGCCGCATAAAAATATTCATGCGGTCAAGTCAAGCACAATTCATCTTCTCCAAAATTCTGAGAAGAAGAATACCATGAGAGCCAAGTTCTTAAGCACCATAACTCCATCATCCGGAGCCCAAATTCGAACTTTCATAGGTCAAAATGGGGCAGAATAAAATGCTCTACAACATGGAACCATCAAAACTCAGAAATAACAAGATTAAGTAGATCAAAACCCAAGAATCCGAATAGTATAAACTTAGATCTACAAGAATCTAGCCATGAAAAGTAGAAATGCCAAGTACTAAAGTAAGTTAAAATACTGTAAGGAAGAGAATGAAGTAATAAAATTGGAGTTCCTCCATGAAGCAAGTTATACTTGCCTAGACCTCTCTCTCTCTCTGGTAGGTAAAGAAATAATGGAGGAAAGAAGAAGAGTAATGAAGAGAGAAAAGGAAGTGGGGTTAATAAATGGTAGTGGTGGTGGTAGGTAAGGGTTCACCACTTGGTTCATGATGAACCAATAGCAATCCTCAAACCGAACCAAGCCAACCCAAACTAAGAAATAAACTAAGTCGGGAATAAAACTAAGCCAGGGATCATGCAAATACAAAAAGAAATACGTACACGTATTCCAAAAATACGTAATACGAACAGCAGGCATTACACCACTTAAACCATGTAACGCCCCAGAACCAGAATACTGGAAAGCGGAGGCATACATAGCCAGTTACGTATAATAAAATGGAATCCACCTCACTATACGGTCATGGCTGTCTTGATATATGAGGGTTTAGCTACAATCTATCAGTCTCCTATGGTCAATAGCAGCCTAACTGTCTCAATCTCAAGCAAGCAAGTAAAGTTACAAGATGTAAGATCACCAATATACAATAGTAAGGCATCCCAAATATTACATATCATGCTGATCATGAAGCTAGTCGTACAAAATATGAGGACTAGCAAGAGTTTAGTCATACATGATCAACTCTAGGATCTGTCAATCATGTTACAGCCCGTAGGCAGACAATAATAAGGTATACAATACGAGCTAACAGGTGCTCGCCGGCTAAACGCCTCAAAATAAAATTTTTATAATAGAGTGGGAGAGCAAAAATAAACCCACTCGTTGCCCTGGTCACGTCTGATGGTCACCATCGGGCTGGAAAGTAGGTAGATCCTCTGAAGCTGCTCCGAAATCTGGTCATACAAAACCAGCTGGGTCAGATCCCAGAAAGAGCAAGTGCCACAAAGGAGACTTCACTTAAGAACTAAAACCAGCACATCAGAAATATACATTAAAGCAGTTAAAAGAAACTTGAAGTAAAGAATAATAATAGTCATAATGGAGTACGAGGGAACCATTCAAGTAGCCAGGTTACAACCCTTAAACCAAATAAGGACCGGGGTTGTAACCCTTCACCTGAATAGAACTCCGTCTCCAATCTTCTTGGTAAGGTAAAATATTACAAGCATGACGTGGGGTACAATAAGACAATAAACGAAGAGAGGACTTAGACTGCTCCGGGAGCCAGGTTACAACCCTTAAACCAAATAAGGACCGAGGTTGTAACCCTTCACCTGAACAGAACTGAGCCTCTGATCTTTATTGTTAAGAGTGACAATCATACGGTCAAGCTTGCAATAATCGAGCACTAAAAACCATACCATACAATCGTTCTCGGCCAATCAGTGACTACGACTTTCTACATTAGTTAACTAGGGTTATCACAACATGCAGTGAGATATTCCTCCAGCCACAAGCCCTGCAGCTAATCCAGGTTATCCAGGCGACTTGGGTTCATTAAGCAGTACATCGTTCTTTTCCATATATCAGTGAATTTAGACTTGTGCCCTACTCGTCGGCAGGCTGCAAGTCCCACAATGGTGGCCGGGATAACGGGATCGCCTGTAGCTGGAGAAATCTCTCATCACTACTGAATTATTCTAGTTATTAGCCTTAGCCATTTACAGTAGGTACCCCTGACCGTGGTACTCAGGGATCCTTGTCCTAGACATGATGCAAACATTACCGGTTCCATTTGTACAAACACACTCAACTACGATGTCCAGGCCGTTCAATCTTGTCATGTCATGTTCACTGTCAGGAGTGCGCCGCGTCGGGCCACTATCATGTCATGACAAAAGTGCACCACAACGGATCACCATCGTGTCAGGGAACAATTAATTTAGTACAAGTACACATTTATTAATTAAATATTAGAAGGAACAAGGGCTGTGGAGGACTTATGCGGCTCGGAAAAATTTCCATGCGGCCAACAGTCACTTGGCCAAATGCGGCTAAGCAATAAAATATATAAGCATGCACGCTTGCATGCAAATGCATTTAATACATTAATATAATGTATTAAATAATGCATTAATACATTAAATACATTATATTAATATAATACATTATAGCAATATATTAATATATATAATATATATTATATTAATATACATTATCTTAATATATATTATTTTAATATAATATATATATTAGCATAATGCAGTAATATGCATGCGGCTGACTTCGTTCCCATATGCGGCTAGTGCATTTAAAAGAATGTAAAAATTAATAATAATAATAATAATAATAATAATAATAATAATAATAATAATAATAATAATAATAATAAATGCAGTAATATATTTCCATGCCATATGCGGCTAGCCATTTCCTCCCTTAAAGGCAAGGGAAAAAAACAAGCTATGCGGCTCACTATTCTCCTACATGCGGCTACAGTACATTTAAAGAATGTATAAAAGTCATGCGACCGAATGCTTTTTAGAAATGCATTTGGAACATGCATTACATAATGCTGCTAAATGCATGCTAGGCTTTAAAATAATGCATTAAAGAATGCATTGGAATATGCATTGGAATAATGCATTAAAGAATGCATTGGAATATGCCATAGAATAATGCTGCGAAATGCATGTAGAGAATGCATTAATATATGCATGCCTTTAGAATATGCTTTAAAATGTTGTATGCATTAGAACATTATGCGGCTAGGCTTGGTTCCCATAGCCATATGCGGCTAGCAACTTATTTGCTTATGCGGCTACGCATAAATGCTTGCAAATGCAAATAAGGGCTAATGCCTACAATTTTAAAAGGATCAAGCAATTAATGTAAGCAAGCACATACTGGCAATGCATTAAATATGGATTAAAGTGGCATGCGGTTAGCTACTGTACATGTTCATGCAAGCAAGGCTTGCTAACCCACGTATTAAATAATGTATTTAGAGAACACATGCCTTAATAATTAACATGCAAGCAAGCTTGCCAGCACATGCATTAAATAATGCATATGCGGCTCACTTGACAGTTGCATGCGGCCAAGTGCTGAAAATGCCTATGCGGCTCAGCAATTTCTCGTGGATCAATTTGGACCAAACAAAATTCTCTGCAACATGGGATCATCAACTTAGCAAAATACACAAGTTTGATAGATCAAAACTCCTGGAACCGAAAATACCACAAAGCTAGATTTACAAGAATTTAACCATGGAAATGAAAAATGCCAAGCACTAAAGTGGGTCAGAAACATATGAGGAAGACAATGGAACAACAAAAATGGACTTCCTCCATGAAGCAAGATGTACTTGCCTAAGCTCTCTCTCTCTCTCTGGTTGGTGGAGAAGTAATGGTGGGGAAGAAGAAGAGTTAATGAGGAGAGAGAATTATGTGGTGGAATATTTAATAAAGGTGGTGGTAGGTGGGAGTGGTTTGGTTCACATTAAAATCAAACAAAATCGAACCATGCAAAACCAAGCCGAACCAAGTCAAGTCGGGTCGAACCAAACAAGGAGACATGCAATACGGGTCTAAATACGTAAACGTATACCGAGATACGTAATACGAACAATGGTCATTACAAGGGTCGTCTAGGTTTAGAGTTGAATCATCGTCAAATTTTAAAAAGGTCATGAAAGTTGAATCTAAGGTCGAAGAAAAAGTCAAGTAGCTCAAGACGGGAATAGTCATATTGGTTTGTCAGTGGTTAACTATCCCCAAGTATATACAAATATCATGGTCATAGGAGAATGATTTGGTCTATCTATCAATCACAAGCTTTGTCTAGAATAGTTAAAAGACGAAAGCCAATAAGAGTCCAAAGGAGATGTTTTCGAATGCCAATATGTGATTCAAAGGCGGTTGTATAATTCCAAGAGGATTGCCAAGGTAATCGCAGAGGAGACTCTAGGGGCAAGTTTAACTATGTATCCATCTACGTAGAATGATATACGAAAGGCGAACCAAAGTGCAATAGGTTGATCAGATTATCCTGCACCGGTTCTGATTAGACAATGTATTAGTGGGCGCCCACATTAAACATATATCATGATCAAGCTTGATAAAGAATACGCTTACAAAACTAAGCTATTTTAGCATCATAGGTAGATAAAATAATAAGTAAAGGGTAATGATGAAAGAAATCAATTATTCCAAGATCTTATAAAATCTAAGTTCCGCCCGAAATTTGGGCCTATGCAGTCGGCTTGGTTGACTAGATAAGTTAGGGTCTACTGAATTCTATAGTCCAAGTGAACCTATTAATGTGGTCCACAAAATATTGGTTAGGTCGTGAGGTATTCTACCCAACTTACAAGAATTAAACTAATGGTGTGATAGGTCCAGCAATCAAGATAAAATACAAGGTTAAGCATGTAAGGATTTAAGTAGAACAAAAATCATATATCGGGTCGAAAGAATCGAGTCGAGGTCGAGTCTCATCTATAGTTAAAAAGTATATTGGTTTCACGGTAGGGATTAGAGTCCAGTCTTTTTGACCCGAAAGTCGTAATATGAAATTAGAGTACAAGGAGATGTGTTTTAGTGGCACGTGATATACCTACATGAAGGTGGGCTCGTGTAGGTCTTGCTTGTGAAATTTGTTGGAAGGAAAAGTCTAGTATGGTGCTCCAAATATCCAAGACATGGTAAAGGGCACAAAAGGATTTAAAATAGAAAGTGGAAATTTTATAAGGTGTTTAGTTGCCGAACACAAAAATAAAATCAAGATATAACACGAAGTAAGGATAATTAAGGAATCTCACAGATCATGGTAAAATAGATTCAGAGCACAGTTCAAGAGAAAATAGTCTCTAGGAACGATCAAATCATTTTTTTATTGCAATGGTTAGAAGATCACGATGAAAGATTGAGTGAATCAATATTGAAATATAATCACATGGGTTGGTAGATGACTAACTGCATTTAAGTATATACGACTATCATGGTCATGAGTGATATGGTAATTAATGTGGACTACTGCTGTCTATCTTGGTTGCCTATCAAAATAAGATTTTAAATCTATAAATCTGAGTTCCTCAAACATTTCGCAATATAGTTCTCAAAATAATCTAATATCCTATCATTCCAAGCTGCCAAACATAACCATAATTTAAATTTCTTTAATCCACCTCAAGGTAACCTGTATCATAACACACATATTTTTTTTCCTCAAAAGGTATCATAAACTAGACTTTCCTTATTTAGTGGCAACAAAATTAAAATTTCTCAAATTGTCTAACCAATCTTGAATAAACTTTTATTGAGCCACAAATCAATCTCCATATATCATTAATCCAAATCTTAAGCTTAAAATTTAAATAGGTTTAACAACCGTAATTCATTCAAGAGTTTAACATTTAAAATAAATCCTCAATTGATTCTATATCCTTCCAAAATATATATATATATATATATATATATATATATATATATATATATATATATATATATATATATATATATATATATATATTTTCCACCTTAAACTTAAAACTCAAATTTCAAACTTATTAATCATAGATCGTACAACTCAATTTAGAACATTAAGAGGTTACCAAATTTTACCAATCTCACTTATAATCTTGTAGTAGCATTAAAATTTATAAATCCTTGGCAACTAAATTTATATCTCTTCAAAGATGTATAGCTATAATCAAATGAATCATAATTATTTTTCAAAGACCTTCAAAAATTAAAACTCAAAATTAATTCAATTTTTCTTTCTCAATTGTATATGGATTCTACTATCCCTTTTGTAGATCAAAAAAAATCCTTCGAAGTTATTAATGTTGCTACTACCCAACTTGAAATAAACTAATCCTTAAGATCATACTTCTAGAAAAATATCTTTATAGCCCAATTAGGGTCTCAACGTATTCCAATTGTCAATGTAATCCTTCTAGCCATGTGGTTGACCTATGAACATATACGAGTGTAGTCATCTTCCTAGTTGTCACCAAGCACGAAACTAATAATTTATGGTAGAAGGAGTCAAGCAAGATGCAAATCAAGGAGGGCGAACGAGAGTTCGAAATTTGAAGTCAAAAAAGGATGTCAAATAGGTGGATGAGATTCTAGACTCTAATCCTATATTGCAGGCCCGTTCGGTACAGTCATGTAACCGAAACGGCAAACTTGACCTACATGGGCCACCACAAAAATATGTAACGCCCAGTCCCAAATAGAATGACTAGAACGTAATCATGCCAGCTGTATACATACGAAGTATATGGACCATCGTATGTATACATAAGCTGTAAAATATAGTAACCAAGAAACTAAATCTCATCCACAAAAATAAATAATGATATAAAAGCAACTTTAAGTTTTTCATGTACATAATAGTTGGGCGGAGACAAATCCACTACCAACTAAATTAAATATGGAAAAATATACAAGGAAAGAATTGAGCAAGCGAGAGCAAGTGACGAATCCAAGAGTAATCATCACGACGGAATAGAGCGCAAGTCATGGCCTTAGCTAGAGCACCTGCAAGGAATCACGAAACACACACCTGGAGAGATCACCAGGTCCTCAGAGGGACGTAACAAGACACATAATATCATGCCAATAAACTGAATAATAAAGCTCAACAGAAAAGTATGCATGAGTAAACACTACACCAAACAAGCAATTTGTTACACATTTTTTTATAATTAGTCACGGTTATAACTGTGACGATATTGTAATGGTAATAACCATTACAATAATTATAAACCTTTACTAAAAAATCGATGATGTCTTTTTTGCTTTTGTATAATTATTGTGACAACAAAAACCGTGACCAAGGATGTTACAAACTGAAAAAGGGAATCACATGAATTACAAGTGAGGAATTTAGAGTGTTACGAATGAAAAGGAGAAATCCCCCCTCCCTTTCCCACGCAGGTGATCGAAAACTTTTCTTTCCCTCCTCATTTTGGTCTTTCCCCCTCTTTCTTCTCACTCTCCCCCCTAATTCCTTCTCTCATTTTGGTCATTCCCATCTACTCTCTCTCTCTCTCTATCTCTCTTTCTCTCTCGATCGAGTGAAATTGTAGTGCCCGCCCTCGACTTTTGGAAGTGAAATTGCAGCGCCCATTTGGTTAGGGTTTCAGTCTTCTCTGATTTTAGTTTGATTAGGGTTTTGAGTCTCTCTCTGTCTCTGATATCTTGTTTCTCTGATTTTAGGGTTTTGTCCTCTCTCATTCTTTGGATGTCGAGCAGACCACCTACCACCAGCGACCTACCTGGGTACCCTTCTCTCTATTTTGTTCTTTAATTTTTTGGATCCTATGTATTGAATGTGCAGGTTTTTTTGTGTGTGATCAATGTTTTTCATCAGTTTGCGTAAGTGACATGTTTTTATGCATAGGTTATTAAATAAATTTTTTTAGAAAACATGTAGATTACATGCCATAAAAGAAATGAACTCTTGAGAGTTTTCTCAATAGTTAATTCGGAGTTTCGTTCGCCTTCGAGGAGTTCTTCATTGGTTCTTACTCGTATATATATACTCCATTTGGAGTAACAACAAAATCAATTTTTTAATTAAAGAAAATCAAAAAAAAATTTAATTAAAGAAAATCAATTTTTAGGTAGTTTTGACCCCAAGCACCCATTTGGGTGTTTGGGTAATCTGCATAAACAATCAAGGTCCAGTGTAGCATTGCCGTGGCACATTGACTTCTTGTTTCCTGAATCATGTGTTATACTAGATCATCAAATCAACATTTATTTCCATACATTAAAACAGCTTTTACTAGATCATAAGTCATTTTTTTGTCTTACCAAGAATAAAACTCTAAACCAGGATGAGTTCAATAAGACTCGAGAAAGTTTATCCTTTTTCGCATATTGCAACACAACCTTCAACACCGTAACTAGATTAAGACAAAAAGGAAGAATGGCATTACCTGTTACACACCCCTCTTCACTTTTACAGAATACCGAAGAATCAAAATTTATCTAACTAATTACGATGAAACCGGCCACCTATACCTGTTTGGTGGAGGCGGGACAAAATTTAAGATCACCTTGGAGTTGCACAAAAGCAAGTCTATCTAAAAAAAACATGACACATGAGCTGAAGTAATAAACACCGGATAACCAAATGGCTAGCTACTGATCAGATTGGCATCATCCTCCACAGTTCTTACGGCATCGCACACTTCTTACGCGCTGGTGAAGAGTGTCACTCGGAGCAACCATGGTATATTTTTTTGTTGTTTGTTGCATCTATAGAACATGTAAAGAAGTAAAATCTAATGGAAGTTATTTTGTCGTTCTCCACTTTGAAGTTAATATAGAAATGCTTGTTAGGTAGATAGATAGGCACCAATTAGTTTTTAAGCTTCTCATTCATGTGATTAAAATCTCTTCTTTTTCTCTTATCGGCACACAAGAATAATAGATACAATGGCACTGGCACATATAAACTTTTTTATACACATTATATACTAATAGTACATGGATAAAGGGATATTATTCTCAACAACTTGAGATGTGATTATTTCCAAGTTACATCAGAGTATCTCTCTTCGTGATATGTAAAATATGTCTATGTCCATTTTGGGTCATTTTTTGTGCATGAAACTTACATTTTATCATGTCGTCTTGAATAGTATTGTTCATGATACAGACTCCATGACATAAAAAATATATATGTTATGTCCGTGTCTACGTATGTCATATTCATGACAATGTTTGTAGGAAACCTTGTCAGGAATCCTTTATTTGGTGCTAAATTTCTAGCAAAGAGAAGTCATATGACTTTGAAGGTTGGTTGATAGTAACTACACTCTTCTAATGGAACCCAACAATGGCTATACTGCAGAAATGATTTATCTGAAAAAATACTAGAGAAAGCAATTGCACTCTCATAATGGGACCCAACAATGGCTATATTGCAGAAAGATTCAGACAAAACATGGTTCTTTCATTTATTAGTATATTTAAGAACCTCCTGCTCGGAGTGAATACCATCATAATTGTACTTAGTTTTCCCAGGAGACGATTTTCCTTTTGTCCACTCTTCATCATGTTTTCTGTTTTAATTATAATGGGCCGTTTGCCTGTTGAATATTTTCACAAGTGGCAGAATAGTCTCAGATATCATCTACCTTTTTTTTTCACGCATTTATCTCACTTAACTACTATAGTACATATGGAAGCTGGCTTTAAGTTGGAGTGTTCCAGTTTTATATGTCACTTCTTCTACTTTTCTCTCTCTATTGTGGGAACGAAGATAGAACGAGCAAGAAAGTTCCCCTCTGGTTCCTACCTTATTATTAAATTTGGATCAGGTTGGACTTTGATTTTTAAATTTACACAAATATTCTTTACCTGTGGTTTCTCTATATATCAATGTCCTTATATATCAATGTCCTGATCTTTAAATGATGGGTAATTTTTAGTATACTAGAGTGATCTATGGTATAAGGTGTATTTGTTATATTCTAGATTGTTGATAATTTTGGAAGCGTATTATGATCATTATTTCTAAAAATGGAGGTTCTCCTGGAGGAAAAAATTTCAATCTCATACCTCAAAAGATAGTCTTGTTACACTATGTGTCAGGTATGTAGTTTGGGTAACATCACTTGCTACATATAGAGTCTCTTGGTGAAGAGCTGGTTGTCAGGGTTGGATGTTACAAACCCAACATAGAGTGAGCCATCTAGAACGGTTAGGATCTCGGTGGCTCGGGGATGGGTGTGAGGGGGATTGAGTCACGGAATTTGAGCCACATTGATAGGAGTCACCCTGGAACCGACTTTGTTTGCTGTGTCTCCAGCCTTGTCAAGGCCTGAGAAGAAGAAATCTTCAGCTACTGCGAGCTTAGGATCCTTGCACACCACTCCATTCACAAATACTGCAGCAGCCATCATTGAAAAAATAGTACTTATAGTGATCATTGATAATGAAGAATGACACATGCATGATCGTTTAAAAAAATGACAAAATTACCTAGATGTACCTACCATTGGACATGTTATCAGCGAACAGAAGTCTTGAAGAGGACTAGGATCCGAAGCAGATGAGAGAGTGAAGGCAATAACAAGCATATATGTGCTTGTTATTGCCTTTTATTGCCAATGTAGTGGTGCTCAAGAATGAATAATATATATGCTTTATTTATACTTCTTTTACTGGTCTGTATGTTTTTATTAATTTTATCCTTCTTTACTCCTACATGCAGGAATATGTATTGTTTCGGCCACATGGATGCAAGCTCTTTCATTCTTACTCAAGAGAGCCTCGTCTTGCTTCATCCATAGAGTATTTTGAACTGTTGTGTGGTTTTCTTCATTAAGAGCCTTTTCTTCGAAACAGTAGAATGTTTCCTTATTAAAATGTTTGATATTAAAAATTATGTGCTTTAGTTACTTGTTATTCAAATGTTATGTGATTTTATTAGTTTGGAATGGTTAAATTGTTATTTAAAATTTTGTGGTTTTGCAAGTTTGGAATGGTTATGTTATTGTGAAACTGAATGTTGCTTCTTGTCTAGGAAGCTTGATATGGTGACAAACTGAATGGTTTTGCTAGTTACTGAATGTTGTGTGGTTTTGCTTATGGTGAAACTGATTGTTGCTTCTTGTGGTTTTGCTTATTGTGAAACTGAATGGTTTTGCTAGTTACAAATTGAATGCTGAGGTTTGTGGTTCATTTTTTTTAAAATTGTGTATTTGTAACGGCCCTAGCCGTTACCATAAATGGAGGATAGTGACAAAGAAAAGTGTAGTAACATTAATAACTGTGGTAAAAATATATTTAGTAACGTTAACGACCGTGGTAAACAAAACTTTTGTCACATTAATAATCGTGGAAAATAAAATTTCATAACGTTAATGACCGTGGCAAACAAAAATTTTGTCACATTAATAACCGTGGCAACTTTTACATTTGTAACGGTTATAACCGTGACAATATAAATTTAGTCACGGTTATTACCGTTACCAATAGTTTACCACGCCCAATTCCTAATGGTTATTACCGTGACGAAAAATAGTTGTCACAGAAATAACCGTTAGAAATCGACTATTATGGTGTAGTGAAAGGCTCCTAACCATTCCATGTGAATTGCAATTTAGAGGACAACGTTCTACGCGGGGGCTGTAACGAATTCACGCAAGCAAGTAATAGAGAGTGGCCGTCAAGTAGCGCTCATCCGAGACGCTATCGGCCCTGGACAGAAGGTAGTGCTCATAAGAGTCACCCTCGGCCCAAAATGTGTGTAAAAATAATGTAGCCCCTACGCTAATAACTGTCCCCTCCCCCCAATGATACTATACATGTGTCGACTCCACGACACTGTTTAATCCTTAATAACTGCCAAGTCTTCTACACAAATCTATTAGCAGTTATATCCTAACGCACGGCCTGTACGCACCAATGACCAGTCAGTACGCAAGTCCGCATCTACATGCGACTCACAACTCACACACAACCCGTGGCACATCGTGACAGTTTATGAGATGCACTAAACATATGGTGGTCCCTTAACTCTAAGCCAATTGCATAAAGTATAATAATTTGCATCTATATATAGTTTTGACAGAACAACATAAAGAAAAAGCATGCATGATATTGAGCAAGAAATTAAACAGTAAAGGCAAGGTGTCTTGCGTGGTGGGTCGCCTGATGTGGTGCGGTGGTCCAACAAGTCCTATTTTGTCCCAATAATTTACAAGCCATGGTCGATGCACATCGGTCCAAATTCGCAAAGACATAGGAACGTGGATCAGTCAGGATAATTGGTAATGGCGAAAAGAAATGGTGGAGATGGATACATATACAAATTTTAGAAAATATTTTTATAATACTTTCACATAATTACTTGAAAATATTTTATATATACAATTTGGAAAATATCTTTTTATTAGTCAAAATATTTACATATACTTGAAAATATAATTTGGCAACTATCTATTTGTTAGTAAAAATACTTTTAGGTAGATCAAAAAGTTATTTCAGGCAAAAACTCTAATCTTGTCAAAATAGGATTTCTAGGTAGAAACTAAATTTCATAATTTATAATACTTCTAAATCATTTAGACCGAAAATATCACTAGTCAATTATATGTACATATAATTCAAAAAGAATATTTTAGTGTTTTTTAAAAAATTAAGTTAAAATTTGCTAGAAAATATTTATCCAATTAAAATAATAGGAATATTTAATATTTACAAACTAATATTATTAATAGTATAAATAATAAAACTACTAATAATTAATAATAAAAATATATATAATAACAAATTAAACCCAAAACACTACAGCCCTGTTTAATAATAATAATAATATTTAATATTAATATTAATAATAATATTAATATCATTACTTAATCCTTACAGAAGCCCATTCCCCAATCATTACCAAAACGAGAGAGAGAGAGAGAGGAAAATCGAGAGAGTGATCACCTAGCGATCGCCGGCAGCGCGAGAGTCGGAGGAGGCGGCGGATCTGGCGGATCCGGGCGGAGGCAGCAGGGGAAGCGACGTCGGCGGACGTACGCGAGCGTACTCGCGGGGACCGCGACGGAGGAAGGCGCGGTCGGCCTCGAGCGGTGGTGCGGAATCGACGACGGGCGAAGGGGGTTTCTGGCCGGGGCGCTCCTGGGTTTGGCCGCTGTGGAGGGGGAAAAGGAGAGAGAAGCGGGAGTCGACGGACCGGCGGAGAGGGGGAAGAAGAGGGCGGAGAGGGAAACGCTTCGCCGGTGGCCGGAGCACTGGGGTATTGGGGGAAAGCGCGCTGACGCTGATGGCCGGGCGGTTGCGGCGGAGTGGCGCGCACGCGGGGGTTCATCGCTGGGGCTCGCCGGTCGGACAAGGCGGCAGACGCAGGTGTTCTCCCGACGGCGACGGTGGGTTTAGGTAAGGAGTTTTCTTCTTCTTTTTCTTTTTGGGTTGCGGTCGGCCGGCGATGGCCGGGGTGGCGGTGGTATGGTGATGATGGAGGAGTTGGGCTGGAAAGTTGGTGGTAGTGGTGAGTTCCAGGGACTGGCGAGGGCGGAGACGTCGAATGGCGGGGTTGAGGGGGTCGGACCGGTGGTGGTGCTGGTGTTGGCAAGGGACGGTCGATTGGGGTCGGCGGGTGATCGAGGTCGGGTGAGCGGTGGTGACAGGGATGTGATGAGGATGAGGAGGTCAGGATTTGGTCGGTGGTTAGGGATAGGATTATGGTTAGGAATTTATTGATGTCGGGGTGTGTCCGACATGGGGAAGAAAATAAATAATGTACATGTAAAATAGTAGAATAAGATTTGGACGGGGAACACGGACACGATGCCGCACGTTTGTGGTAGAAATATTTGTGGGAATAGAAATTTGGATGAGTACCTGCCTATTTATAAGATGTGGGAATTCCCAATTGAATAAGAACTAGAAATATTTAAAACCCAATTAGATAATTCAATCTATTAATTAAATTAATTCAAAAATCCAAATCCAAATCAAATCCAATTTAAATCTAATTAATTACATCCTTTAGTTTAAAAATAAGATAATTCAAATCCCAAATATAGATATTAATTTAAATAAATTCACAATCAACTCAAGATTTAAATTGTCACAATATTTTAAAATATGTTTTCCAAAATACTAATAATAATTTCAAAAATTACTTTATTATTTAAAAATAAACTAATAATTAATTACGAAATATATAGTACGCACAAATATTTACAATATACACTTTTCTAGATACCTTTTTATAAGAATTTATTATTATACGGTCTAAAAAGGCTTTCATAAAAAAAACTCATAAATTTAGAAACTTTGATAGCTAAAAATAATAATATATATAGATTATATATATATATATATATATATATATATAATATATTACCTTGAAACTATAAAAATAGAAAAAAAAAAAAAATTTCTAAAATATGTACGCTCGCTCATATTCGCACTCGTCGAGCAATTTCGAAAATAAATTTCGTGCGCGACGTACAATACGACTACGCGATGTACAATCAAATTTTAAATCAGTACCAAATTTAATAAAAATAAAAAACATAGTAGAAATTTAGGGATTTTACACCGCTGAGCCTAGATTGCGCTCACACAAGGCAAGTTTCATAACGGCCGATTACAGGCTAAGCGATGGGATCGTCGTACAGAAGTCCCAAGCAGAAATAATGAATAATAGTAGCAGAAATTTAAATCCAAACACAGTCATTCAAAACGCTCTTTATTGATATTAAAACAAAGATTACAATGTGGCACGAGGCCAAGATTATAATCACTCAAGCTCACTCTTCTCATATTACAGTCGCTCTGCTCTCTCTCATCTCTCTCACAATTGAGTAGGTCAGCGGAAGCTTCGGATAATCGATGTCCATACATTATGTCCCTTATAAGTCCGACTCCATACGACCGCGCGCCTCAAAACGCCAAGGAAACTCCATGCCTCGACGCATCCAAACGAGCTCCGTGCCAACGAGCTTCTACCTGTTCCTACACATAAAAACTGTATGGGTGTCAGTACTCAAACGTACTGGTAGAGTTAGCTCCTCGCCCACCCATACAAAACTAACACATTCATTTTACTTTGTGCAATATAACCCTTTTTGATTGCTTTCTATTCTACTCTGTAGGTTCGATTTTAGGACATAGACTCTCAGTCTATTGTGTCTCTAGACCATCACCGTGCTTGCAACGTCACTTATCAAGTCGTACTTGCCTTTCGGCCCTATCAGAAAACGCAACTACACGATAGTACCCAATTTCCATGTGACCGTGCTACAAGTCTATTGTGCTAATATCGTATCATAAACTCTATTCTGGTCCATATGAGGCCGTGTCTCACAACTCAGTATGACTTAACCATATTATCGCCTCGCGGCCATTTCTGTTCTATTGGCAACTGACTCATTCATGACTTGTGAGCTTATGTCACTTAACCAACTTTGCCTTACGACGATTCCTAACTTAACTCGCAACGACTCCAATCCAACTTGTGCAACTATATGCCAACAATTAAGACTCGATGCCACATCTCGTACCGAAGCACGGTTTCTACGTTGCAGCCAAATCTTAGGCCCAAATATTGTCTTACAAATCGTACACACATTCAACTCGACACATTCCGAAGGCATACACGCGGATAGCCGCTATTTTGCCGACATCTATATGAACTTAGTCACTAGCACCACAAGCTATCCCAAACTTAGCTAGGAATAGGATGGCCCGGTCAAAGCAAGTAGCTAGCCCCAATGACCGTCCACCAAATTCCTTGTTGCCAGCGGCTTAGCTACCCCCGTTTCCTCCTAGGCCAAAAACGGTCCATGGCCCAGGGATGCCGCTTCGAAAAAACTTTTACCTTGTCGACAAGTTGTCCAATGATCATGCAAGACTCGACTCGAACTGACGTCTCACACAGTCATTCTTCTTCTAATGTTACCATCTTTTCAGGACCAAGTTCAAGACTTCTAGCATTTGAGACCGCCTCGATGACACATGGCCGCGAGCATTCTTCCTTGTTGTTCTATCATTTTACTCAACTCAGCAACGCCTATTTGATAGCCCTTTTCCAAACTCATCTTGAACCTACCGTGGTTCGTGCCTTAAATACTAAGTTTGTGACATCGTACCTTAAGCCAACTTGTGTTCTGTGCGACACTACCGTCAAGTCATACTTTATATGACGGCCTTACGATTGTAAACCAAGTAATTTGATAAATGCAGAAAAATATGGGACAGGCTTAGAATGACTTCGATAGCCTAGCATAACTTAGCCTAACTTAATCGCGAAACAACTTGACGATCAAGGCTGCTTCGTTGAGCCTCGCATCGCAGGAACGTGTCGTGCATGCGTTCGACTTTGACAACCAAGTTATTTGGGTGCCTAGACTTATGCCACAAGCCGTACAATACAACTTAACCCGTGGGACAAGCAAAGGCTATGCCAGCCTTGGACGATGGAACCGTGTATGCTTTATCAAGTATTTATGCGGACGACGCCTATAACTTAGGCTAATTCTTAGCTTTGTGTGAAGACCAACTTTTCCTTCTCCTAAGCCACAGGACGAAGGACCGAGTATCATTTTTGAAAGCCATCGCAACATTTCTAAGCCGACCGTGGCCTTTTTCCATGTTCTAACTCAATCGACCCGACTTGAAGTTATTCTCTTAGCTATGTGGATTCGTCTCTTTTATTATCAAGCCTACTTGTGTATTTGAAAACTTTTATTTATTAGTGCAAAGGCCAAACAAAGCAAGTTCACGCGAAGCCACCCACCTGAGCGAGGAGTCGCATCGACCGAGCAGGACTTCGAGCCTCGTTGCATAGCTAAGTCCGAACGCAATCGGCGTTTCGATTCCTCCGATTGACTGAGCGGGACGGGGCACTACATCCGGTCAAGCCAACTTTATTCATAGAAACTGTACTGCTTATTCTCCAGCCGAGCATATACATTGGAGCAATATCCCCATTTTTTGAAGACACATAACCCAAAAACTATGAAAAGTTGAGCAGATAGATGACATATACTACCACGGATAACCATATTACTCTACTTTGAGCCCTCTATCAGAAACCATAGTACTGAGAGAGGAATCTTCTCTACTGGATGGCGCGTATATGGAAACTAACATTGCCCACTTCTGATATGATGCAATCCTTTCCATAAAGATGTTCAAAATTTTGGGAAGATAGTAAAATAAAGAGAAAGTAGATGTTGCTCCACAACAGAATTGAGTACAAGTCCTCCCATCGTAACGGACAGCAGACGAGTCATTCATGTTAGTTTCAATATTCCATTTGGCATGAAAAAGAGCTTGCTTCCCAAAGACAGAACTAAAAGCAGCCGAGATGAAAACATAAGTTCCAACTCTTCATATATGCCCACATAATTGTACCAAAATTTTGATAGTGGAAGACTTTATATATTGGTTCAAGAAACATAAATAAATTTGAAGTATTCACTCAAAGTTGATAAGAACTGTTTTTGCTTCAAACTTTGAAAAACTCGAATTCTTCTAAAAAAATAAGCATAGCTGGAATGATAATTTTAAGATGGGTAGTGATAAGACACTAAAATACATAGTAGAAATAAGATTAGCACATGTGGTATGCTTTGGGACGGCTCAAAAAAGATAATTCTAGGATGGGTAAGTTATTCCGGCACCATGTTCCTCTTTTCCACAAAAACTGCTTATGTCACGTTCCGATTCGGTAGAATCGATAGTCGTCCCCCGGACGTGATGTCGTGCACGCCTAAGTTGAGCTTGCACAAGGCGGTTCATAGGTTATCCGAAACAACAACATTTACAAGATACGCAGAGAAATTGAACACATTATATAGAGAGAAAACTTTTGTATTTTCATTGATAATAAGTTAGATTACAAACTCGATTACAAAAGAGGCCTCTCAGGCTTGCAACCGACATCGATGAGATAGTCATTCCATACATTTATATCCCTTTTTATAAAATCAAAATGACGCTCTAAGACTTGGGATCGGTGAGAGTTTGCGCTGCATGATGCAGTTGAATTGAGTCTTCAAAGTGTTTGCAGAGTTAGCCTTCGCGCTAGCAGGCTTCAAAAGAATGAGTGTAGCCTTTAGTCCTTGGCACGCTACCCTGGATACGGGTACCTGTTGAGAGCGAGGGTCAGTACATTACACTTTGTACTGGTGCGTGGCAATTTAAATCCCGTGCTCTCATTTGTTGAAGAAGTTAAGTGCGTGCATGCAAATGTTTAGTGAAGTTTCTAGCCATCCTAATCAATTCAAACCCATATATGAAGGTACAACAGTATAACACGCTAGATCTTACCCCCGGCAGAGCGCGTCGTTGTAGCGTAAACTTACCATGTTCTTTCCTGTCATGTTGATAATAAGAAAATATAATATAGTGCATTCGTGAAGGTCACTGGCACGACAAGCCATCCTGGACATATAGATTGGTAGACAGAGGTCCTTCAGCGCAGGCGCGAGTCCCGTTGAAAGCTACTGCCTACCGTGGATGCATCCGCATAGCTATCCGCGTTTCTTCCTAGGCCGAAATGGTCCCGTGGCCTCGAAATACCGTCCGAAGAAACAATCGCCCTTACGACAAGTTGTCCATGACCGTGCTAAGTAAATTGTTATTTCAAGGCACATCTTATGTATGTTACGACATTCATTTAATCGATTCGTCTTTTCTTCGGTTCTATCTAATACGGTAATTGCACACGATAAATTTATATGACAAACAGTTTTATAGTTCGTGTACGTGAGACGTCGTGTGACCGTTTCTTGGAATATCATTCATGTCGTTGCATTACATCTAGCATAACACATGCCTAGTATTGATATTGTACTAGAAAAGAGGTCGAGGGAAGATGGTCAGCCACTCACCTTAGTATTTACTTGGCGAGAAACTGGTTGGCCGCGCTAGACGTTGCCTACGCGATTACCTGAAATCGCACAAGCAACTGATTAGAACACTGTGTTATTCAAGGAAATTCGAACGAATGTGAAGTTCGAATGTAAGCCATGAAAACCATCAAAAATATTCACAAAAATGCATTCAGAAAACCAAAGCCAAAGAAGCAATTGCGGCATGAAAAGCAGAGCAACGGGAGGTCTCTTCCGACTCAGCCGCAGAGTCTATCCTCGAGACGCAACCCGCTGAATTGGGACTTGGTTCCGAAGAAGCGCCCATAACGGGGAATGGATCTTAATTCAACCGTTCTCGTTCGACCGATTCGATCGATCCCGACCTATCGGTCCCGACCGAATTGATAGCGACATTGTTCCTTTCTCGCGTACCCCGTGGACGGAAACGGGCACGATGTGGGGACGAGGAACTACACCATAACAAACTAAGAAAAAGTTTCGTCCTCGAAACTTAGAACAAACCTACCTCTATAAAAAATGAAGGAAACTTTCCTTGTAGCTCCCCTTCCCGAAAATTTTTGAAATATTTTATTATTATTTATTTTATTGGTATGATGGGTTTGTTGTACCCCATATTAGTGATCTAATAAATTTTCTAAGTATTCTTAATTTAATATTATAAATATTATTATTAGTGAGAATCAGTGACGTTTGTATAAACCTTATGGATTTATTGAATTTCGTTATCAATATTTTTATTTTTTTTATATCAATATTATTGGGTTTTATTAGATAATATATTTATATATTATGGGTTATATTATTTTGTCAAATAAATATTATATATGCAGTCTATTTATACAATAGGCCCTAGACTGAAATAGATTATATATTAAATGTATGAAAGATAGAGTGTTAAGTCTCTATATGATACTGCGCAAATAGATATAAATATTATAAATATATTCATAAGTAATAAAAGGTATATATAATATCTATATATATATATATATATATAATATATATTATATATATATATATATATATTAGATAATATATATATATATATATATATATATATATATATATATATATATATTATGTATATTACTATTGATTGTTATATATTATATTGGTAAGATATTATTAATATTGATATGTCATATATATATATATGGGTATAGGTGTTCGTATACATAAATATATTATACACATATGGTGTATATATACGTGTATATATATGGTTCTCTAACTATATGTTATTTGGCTTGTGATATATTTATATATATCTAAGGTTTTATGATTAAAAGAAAAGAAAAAGAAAGAATACAATCCAAGCCATGTCCACAACCCAGCATCCCACCTAAACTAGCCGGCCCAGCCGAGCACTCAAATCCAAACCCAGCTAAACCTGACCCCGAACACGGTGAGACCCCCCCCTCTGTTCGATCTGCTGTGGTATATATACATATATATATATATCCGAAGAACAGAGCACGCAGAGAAAACCCTAACCCCTACCTACGCCGCCGACCCCCAGCCACCTGGCGCACCCTGCGCGTGCGCGAGCGCGCACCACGCGCCGCCGCCGGCCGACCGGCCGGACGGCTAGGCGCGGGAGCCAGCCCGCACGTGCATAGCGAGCGCTTGATCAGAAACGACAGCCAGCCCGCGCTAGTTTCGACGTACGGCTCCGTCCTCCACGCTCGACGGTTTTTGGAACCGACTTCACAGGTATGAAGGCAACTAACCCCCTCATTTCGATTCGATTAGTTCGATGTATCTTTCACTACACCGTCACAACTGAGTCAAAACGACGAAAAACCTGTTCGAAAACACAGGCAAAAATTCGATCCAGACGCACGGATTGGAAGACAAATATCTACTAATCCATGACAGATTTTCGAATCCATTTGAACATATTTTTAGACAACCTGACCACTTTCAAACCCTATTTTTTATATTATTTTATTAATCAGTAGATGTTAAGATAAATCGAATTAAAATCAAGAAAAATAGTTTGTTAAAAACAGGACTTTAGAAAAAACTCATCCACCGACTACGTTCCGCCATTCCGGGCGCGTGGTCGTGAACCGACGGCATCGAAATGTGCGTAACGGCTTCGTGGTCGTGTGGACTTTGACGGAATTCAAATTGGTCGCGTGTGCGCGACAAATTTGATGCGTATCAGTCAAAATTACCGTATCGGCCTCTGTACAAATTTCTCAATTAATTTGTGCACGCTCGTCAGATCACGACGAAACTTGCGCCCAGGACCGTATCATTTTTCTGGTCCTGTATGCCAAGTTTGGTCCAATTCTGAGACAGTGAATCGGAACGCCGTTTTGCGGGCCCCACGGTCCCACTTAACGGGTGATTTTGTGCACGGCCCGCCGAAATCTAACTTTGGACATACGGTTGGGTTTGTATCGAAAAACCGGATCCATAGATATTAGTTTGACGACTTTAGAGACCGTTGACTCTTGTAGCCTCCCTTCTCGAAAATTGTAAAAAAAAAAATATTTATTTATTTAAATGGATAGTTTTAGACTGTACATAAAGGGTACATACACCATTATAGATTTATTGCCTTTTGATTATTTTTATTTATTATTAGGTTATTAGGGTGATTATTATATAGTATTAGTATTATTATTGATTATTTTATTTTAGTCAAACAAAATGTTATTGGGATTTAATTGATTTTATAAATATATATACAAGTATAGGTATATATATTCATATGTATGGATATTTTCTAGTTGATTTTATGAATTCATTGTTCATTGGAAAAGATAGTAAATATAAATATAGATATCTATATAATATATTTCTATATAGAAATATTTTTCTATATGTATATAGATGTCTTCCTATGTACATAATATAATTGTTATTAGTATAATAGTTGTACTTAAATTATTATTAGATTTTGTGATTTAGATTCATATATATATTATAATATGTGTATGTATGTACAAATGGTATAAATATAGATATACCTAGTTAATTAACTGTTCCTTATTTGGGTTATAAGGTTTCCAAGATTGTCTTAGCTGAAATCCTATAGAACTGTATAACTTGAGCTTGCGAGGCATGGAAATGGTCAACTACGCAACTGAATATTTCCTGTTTGTTATTATGCGACTTGTGTCTAGACCGACTAGTGGAACCCTATAGAGGAACCTGGGACAATTGATATAAATCTTTTGGGCTATATCATCTGCCAAGTTAACAGTGTCGTAGAAAACTGCTGGAGAAAAGAAGAATAAATCAGTAGCAGTCTTCGGCCCGGCCCAGTGGGGCTTCGCCAACCCGACTGAGCCCATCAACCCAACAGCAGCTTCAACAATTGAGTCCCCCTAAAACCTGAGCGGTCGACCCCCCGTCCTGTATTTATACTCGAGAGGAGAACACACGCGCAACCTGAAACCGAGCCTTGGTCCCCACAGAACCGATCGAGAGCCCGACCCCTGAATATTAACACAGGAGTATATATATATATATATATATATTATATATATATATATATATATAATATCTCGAGGAGCGAAGAGAATCGAGAAGGGAATCGAGCGAGCTCTTCACCAAACCCTAAACGAGCCGCCACCCCCTGACCAACGGGCGACCACCCTCGGACCCTGGCGCCACCGTACGGCAGCCTGGGCGCCGCGCGCGCGGTGAGGCCGCGCGGATACAGCGCGCAAGCGCGGAGAAGCGCAGCAGCAGGCAGTTGATATCACCGACTTCCAAGTAAGATTCCAATCTCGATACTCCATCTTTTCGCAAACCGTAAATTATTTTGGAAAGCCAACATGACCGCCTCGAGACCCCAGTGATTAGGTTTTGTGTAGGTCACACAACCAGTCCACAAGATCGACCCAAAGTCGGTCAAAAATCTATCTTGAAACAGAACACAAAACAGTTCATGAACCCACTTTGGAATATCGATTCTGGTCGATCCTTTAACCTTTTAGAAATTCTACTGAACAGAGTTAGAGACAAATATAGGGCTTCACAACCCTTTTTGTGGAATTCGAAATCATCGATTATACGTCGAGAAATCGAATCCCGAAGTTTAGGAAAAGTCTGTTTTAAAAACTTAGAAATCGCTCCACACGACGTGCGTCGCGCCAATCCGGACGACGTGGTCGCGAACCGAAAGCATCGAAAGCTGCGTATCGGCTTCGTGGTCGTGTGGGCTTTGACGGAATTCAAATTGGTCGCGTGTGCGCGACGAATTTGATGCGTATCCGTCGAAATTTCCCGTATCGTGCACGTTGCAAATTCTCCAATTACTTTATGCACGATCGTCAGATCGAAACAAAACTTGCGCCATCAGGACCGTATCATTTTTCTGGTCCTGTATGCCAAGTTTGGTCCAATTCTGAGATAGTTGAATCCGACGTCGTTTTGTGGGCCCTACGGTCCCACTCAACGGGCGATTTTATGCCGGCCCGCCGGAATCCAACTCTGGACATACGGTTGGGTTCGTATCAGAAAACTGGATCCATAGATTATAGTTTGACGACTTTAGAGACCATTGACTCTGGTACGCTTTTCGGTGCAAAACGGGTCCAACGGCGGACATCGTTTTTGCCCAAAATTACCGTTTTGCCCCTATGTCCAGAATTGGATGTAAGGACAGGCAATCCTAGCTAATTGGACTATTCTGAGATCATTGGTATTATTTATTTTAGCTTTCGGGGACTGTTGTACGGGTTTTGACTATAGTGGCACATTGAGTAGTTCAGATTGTCGGTTTCACCTGCAAAGGACCACAGGCGAGTACAGTTTATTGTCTGCATTTCGATATTGATTTTCACTATATTTCATTGGTTCTGTCATTGGTTGTGTGATTATTTTTCTATTAAAAATTGCTGAGTCGGGAATGGAAGTACCAACGATGTGTGATCTGACCTTAGACAGTGTAGACAGTGTAGACAGTGATTATTATTGCAAGTAGACAGTGTAGACAGTGATATTATTACAAAGTAGATTATAACATGATTTGTTATTGCATTTAAACTGTGTAGATCATGATTATGATTGTAGACAATGTTTCTTTATTTTAATATTGTTATAGACATGTAACTTTAGACAGTGTAACTTTGACAGTGTAACTTTAGACAGTGTAACTTAGACAGTGTAGACAGTGTAACTTTAGACAGTGTAGACAGTGTCGCATAATTATCCCGAGACCGATCACATATCAAAGGTACTTCCAGCAGTTGGGGAAGGTCTGTTGTGTCTATTTATTTACTATTAGTTTTCTGTATTTCCTGTTTATTTTCAAACTCATAATGATGTCTAACCTTTGTTTATAGTCATCTTCTTTATTTGAAATTGCATTCAGTGGATTGTGCTCGTTCCATTTCTGACTGGAAACCAACATTTTCAGGTTAGCCGTAGATTTTCTTAGCTTGGGAGTGACGGGGATACTTGCAGATCAAAGCCTAGAGACTAGCTAGATAGTTGAGATGTAGCCATTCTTTTAATTGTACAAGTTTATATTCTTCTACAAATTAAAACTTGTAATCATTGTAAGTTAAATTAATTATGTGAATGAGCATTGTTGTGATTTGATCTTCATGGCCGTGACAGCGTTCTACCGCCGACACTGCGGCGTAGGCTGGCTTGGACACATCTCGCATCCGTTAAAAAAAAATGGGTACGGGTCGTGACAAGTTTTTGTGGCCCATGCAGGTCAGTCTTCGCAAATTACGCGAACTCGTAATGGTACTTAAGCTAGTTGTACTATTGCGAGCCTGCGACTCGAAAATGCTCATTCACGAATTAGAATTAATTTAATTTAAGAGAGTGACTAGGACTAGGAGTCCCTTATACAAACTTGCCGATGGGTAGTCTAGGCCTTGCAATGTAGATGAGGGTTATGGATTTTGATAGTTTGTCATATCTCCATAAATACACTATTTCCTCTTGATATGATGATATGATCCAATGTGAATAGATTGTTCACTTTGAGAGGCAGAGCTTCCTGGAATTGATGATCTCGCCTAGATGAATTATTCAGTTCCTTCTCCTTGCCTCTTTAGATATCATCCTCATATCTTAGTCCGTATTGCATATTTTAGTTCCTAATTTGCCTAAGAATTATTATTATTTTATGAAATTTCTGATTAGGTTGCCCATGTATGAACCTCGAGTTAGTTTCGATTCAAGTTTTTCCTCAAAGGCTTGAATACATATGGAATAGATACTAGGATAATTGTATTTCTGTCTTCGGTTATTCCTCATGTTAAATCTTTTATGTTAAAGGGTTGTGAACGATAGACAAATACCTACGCTCTACTTCATAGTCAACATGTTTGAATCTCTAGAAGCTCATGAATTTTAAGGATATAGTTAAAGGAATGTTAGTTAACCCATAATGACAGGACAACAGCGCACTGTCGCCATTTATTTGAATTATGAAGACTATGATCCACTGCAGCAGCAGCGCACTGGCAAGGCACGATCACTAGAGTTGGGATTGGTTAAGAAAATATGGGTTATAGAATATTTCTAAAACTATAGCTAGTGGTCCTCTTTGATCATAGTTACCCGGGTGTCAATATAAGGTAGAGTATCTGATAGTATATCACATCTGAATCACAGAATCAAGAGTTTACCATCGCCTGAGTATACGGACGAGGCATAATCCTCGGTGAAATGATTTCAGACGTGATTACAAGTTTAGAGTACTATAGAGGATAGGACAGTGCCCTGTGTGTTCCATAAGATCCGAAGCCAATATTAGTGAAAGTTTTGTAAGTTTGGTAACATGTCTCCCGACCTAGCACTCCGTATGATCCTCGTGATCTATTGATGAGGAAATTGACTACACTAATAGGTTACCTAGAATATAGAATTTAGAATGTCCATAACCCATTAGTCACCAAGTCCTTGTGGATCAAGATAGTAGGAAGACTGTATAAGCAAGAACACCAGGTGAAGTTTGATTCCCTCAAAACTCGTATTATTTGTGCCTTCTTTCAAAAATCTTGTATACCTAAAATTTGACTATTTTGACCAATGTTGCTATCACAGCCTAGTTTTGCAAGCTCACTCTGTTCTCGAGCTTGATTCGAGGCATATGTTTAGTGGGGACGCCTGCTAACTTATTGTCTAATCAGAATCAGCGTATTATGGTCTGATCAACCATGATGCTTTTGGTTCGCTCTTCGTTAATTACACTACGTGGATGGAGATATATAGGTATCTACGACCTCATCCGCGACTGCTTTGACAATTCCTCTTGAATTATACGTTCGCCTTTGGATCACGTGATTGTATTCAGTAACATCTTTCTTGAACTCTTTATTGTTTTGTCTTTCACTGATTTGGAAAGACAAGCTCGTAGTTGGTAGAGAGATACCGAGTATCCCCATGGCTATGATAATGGTAGGCACCAGTGTAGCTACCATTGGCCAGTCATGTGATTAAGTTACTCGTTCTCCTCTCGACCCCAAATTGTTATCGGGACTTTCTAGCTACCTGAATTTGAGAATGATTAGGGTTTTACCCTTAGTCGAAATGCCAACCCAAGAGACCATCTATCCTCAAGGAACCAATTATGTGGCCTCTAATTATTTGCTTAGACTTGTCTTAACTAGTGACCCTTAAGCCATAACTCAACCCTTCCTCGACCAAGCCTACAGTTGGACATGAGATGAATAGACAAGGGTAAGGACAATCATTTACCGTGACTATGGTAGATGCTCATCCCGAGATTGGTTTCCAACAAATATTACCCTAGTTATGTAAATTTTGATATTAAGACCTAACTAGTGTTGGAACACCATAGTCACCAGCTTAGCTAATACCATAGATTAAATACCCTGTCAAATTGTGATATACCAGTTGTCAACAACAATGCATAATCATCCCGCCCATACCACTAGAACACTTTTGACCATAGTCTACAGGTTTGACACAACTAGAGTCTCACGACTCAGTTGTTAGAAATCTTTTAGATGATGTGCCTTAGAGTTGGTTACCCCGTCGACAACTCTTGTACACTGTGGACAAGCATGTCATTCTATTTTCTCGACCATGTGCCTTGTGCACACTCATTTTCCAATTATTAAGGAATGATCTTCGACGTGACTTATATCTACCATATTCCGCATCGTACCTTATTCTTTATTACCGAGAATCGAGGTACGATATTCTGACATTGAAATCCTTCTAACCTCATTATTCCTAAAATCATATCCTAGCTTCTAAGGTGGGTAGACTATAAGCCTCCTAAAATTTTTGGGATTTACGAAGATTTTCGATTGATTAGAATAACTTCCATAGGATGATAAATAGTGCCCTTTGTTCTCCCACTTTCTCTTTAGATTAATTGGTGTCCTCGGCCGTGTCATTAATATTTGGAGCAAGAGACCAGCTATTACCCTCCAACAAATTTCATATGCGAGATCTAGACGAGTCCACCCTCCTCTAGGTATCACGTCCCACTCAAACCCGTTCCCTTGTACTCTATTTTTGGGGTACGACCTTCAGGTTAAAAAGACTAGTTATAACCCTTACCATAGAACCGATAAACTTCCTGACTTCAATTAGAGACTCAACCTCGACTCAATTCCTTCGACCCAATATATGGTTGTGATCTACTCGAAGCCCATCATGCACATACCACTAGTGTGCCATCCAATTGTGATCTCATGTGCTCCTTAAAACACAAAGTCACGGAAGGCGCATTTGGACTTATGGACCTAGTTAACCAACCTGACTAGCAACTAGCGCAATCCCTTCCGTAGAAACCTATTCTAGGATACCTAATCTAGTAGGAGTAGTTTTATCATTGGGATCTTGCCTAGACCATATGGATTGAAACCCAATGATCGTCCAACCAAACTGATGCCCAAATAGAGAACCCATTAAGAACCCAATCTTGATTTCTCGAATTTCGTTTCGTTATGGAACCTTGTTTGAATTAGAATTTCGAGAACGAGACTTCTGTGTTGCACGGATTACAGGCCCCTCTAGAAAACGAAGAGTTCTTCAATATAGCAAATAACTAGACCAGAGTAACCCAGTCTAGCAAATAAGCCAGTGTTTCGTAAACACCCTTTTTAACTGTACCGTCGAAAACTCTCCACCGCTATTGAAATTTCACAGTTACTCCCGATTATTCTGCCTTATTTCCTATCCTCCCTACTTAGGCGACGAATAGGTGTTTACTAGAGTTTATCAATATTTCTTAGCTACTTGTGTAAATTTGTTGATCGTTAGATTTTGGATTGCTGGATAGATATGAGAGGGTGGTAAATGACTTATGCCTAGAATTCTGTCGGTAGAATTGTTAGAAACTAGTTAGACAGTTATAAGATTTTAGTGACAATATTTTGGAGAGTAGGGTGATCAAAGGTGGGTAGAAGTCATCGATATTTTTGTAGTTGCCAAAATGGCCAATGAGAAGGATATAAACTATTTTTGGAGAAATTAAATTTGAAGAGATTGTGGTAATAGTGGATTTACTCTATTTATTATTATTTTTAGGCATGTTTATGAATTTGAATTTCGAGGACGAAATTATTTTTAAGTTGGGTAGATTTGTAGCCTCCCTTCTCAAAAATTGTAAAAAAAAATATTTATTTATTTAAATGGATAGTTTTAGACTGTACATAAAGGGTACATACACCATTATAGATTTATGCCTTTTGATTATTTTTATTTATTATTAGATTATTAGGGTGATTATTATATAGTATTAGTATTATTATTGATTATTTTATTTTAGTCAAACAAAATGTTATTGGGATTTAATTGATTTTATAAATATTATATATACAAGTATAGGTATATATATTCATATGTATGGATATTTTCTAGTTGATTTTATGAATTCATTGTTCATTGGAAAAGATAGTAAATATAAATATAGATATTCTATATAAATAATATTTCTATATATCGAAATATTTTTCTATATTATATAGATGTCTTCCTATGTACATAATATAATTGTTATTAGTTATAATAGTTTACTTAAATTATTATTAGATTTTGTGATTTAGATTCATATAATATTATAATATGTGTGTATGTATGTACAAATGTATATAAATATAGATATACCTAGTTAATTAACTGTTCCTTATTTGGGTTATAAGGTTTCCAAGATTGTCTTAGCTTGAAATCCTATAGAACTGTAATAACTTGAGCTTGCGAGGCATGGAAATGGTCAACTACGCAACTGAATTATTTCATGTTTGTTATTATGCGACTTGTGTCTAGACCGACTAGTGGAACCCTATAGAGGAACCTGGGACAATTGATATAAATCTTTTGGGCTATATCATCTGCCAAGTTAACAGTGTCATAGAAAACTGCTGGAGAAAAGAAGAAAAATAAGCAGTAGCAGTCTTCGGCCCGGCCCAGTGGGGCTTCGCCAACCCGACTGAACCCATTAACCCAACAGCAGCTTCAACATTTGAGTCCCCCTAAAACCCGAGCGGTCGACCCCCCGTCCTGTATTTATACTCGAGAGGGAGAACACACGCGCAACCTGAAACCGAGCCTTGGTCCCCACAGAACCGATCGAGAGCCCGACCCCTGAATATTAACACAGGAGTATATATATATATATATATATATATATATATATATATATATATATATATATATATCGAGGAGCGAAGAGAATCGAGAAGGGAATCGAGCGAGCTCTTCACCAAACCCTAAACGAGCCGCCACCCCCTGACCAACGGGCGACCACCCTCGGACCCTGGCGCCACCGTACGGCAGCCTGGGCCCGCGCGCGGTGAGGCCGCGCGGATACAGCGCGCAAGCGCGGAGAAGCGCAGCAGCAGGCAGTTGATATCACACTACCAAGTAAGATTCCAATCTCGATACTCCATCTTTTCACAAACCGTAAATTATTTTGGAAAGCCAACATGACCGCCTCGAGACCCCAGTGATTAGGTTTTGTGTAGGTCACACAACCAGTCCACAAGATCGACCCAAAGTCGGTCAAAATCTATCTTGAAACAGAACACAAAACAGTTCATGAACCCACTTTGGAATATCGATTCTGGTCGATCCTTTAACCTTTTAGAAATTCTACTTGAACAGAGTTAGAGACAACATATAGGGCTTCACAACCCTTTTTGTGGAATTCGAAATTATCATTATACGTCGAGAAATCGAATCCCGAAGTTTAGAAAAAGTCTGTTTTAAAAACTTAGAAATCGCTCTCCACACGTGCGTCGCGCCAATCCGGACGACGTGGTCGCGAACCGAAAGCATCGAAAGCTGCGTATCGGCTTCGTGGTCGTGTGGGCTTTGACGGAATTCAAATTGGTCGTGTGCGCGACGAATTTGATGCGTATCCGTCGAAATTTCCCGTATCGTGCACGTTGCAAATTCTCCAATTACTTTATGCACGATCGTCAGATCGAGACGAAACTTGCGCCATCAGGACCGTATCGTTTTTCTGGTCCTGTATGCCAAGTTTGGTCCAATTCTGAGACAGTTGAATCTGACTCGTTTTGTGGGCCCCACGGTCCCACTCAACGGGCGATTTTATGCACGGCCCGCCGGAATCCAACTCTGGACATACGATTGGGTTCGTATCGGAAAACTGATCGTAGACATATAGTTTGACGACTTTAGAGACCATTGACTCTGGTACGCTTTTCGGTGCAAAGCGGGTCCAACGACGGACATCGTTTTTGCCCAAAATTACCGTTTTGCCCCTGTGTCCAGAATTGGACGTAAGGACAGGCAATCCTAGCTAATTGGACTATTCTGAGATCATTGGTATTATTTATTTCAGCTTTCGGGACTGTTGTAGGGTTTTGACTATAGTGGCACATTGAGTAGTTCAGATTGTCGGTTTCACCAGCAAAGGACCACAGGCGAGTACTTTATTGTCTGCATTTCGATATTGATTTTCACTATATTTTTGGTTCTGTCATTGGTTGTGTGATTATTTTTCTATTAAAAATTGCTGAGTCGGGAATGGGAAGTACCAACGATGTGTGATCTGACCTTAGACAGTGTAGACAGTGTAGACAGTGTATACAGTGATTATTATTGCAAGTAGATAGTATAGACAGTGATTTATTTATTGCAAAGTAGACAGTGTAGAGTGATTTGTTATTGCATTTAAACTGTGTAGATCATGATTATTGATTGTAGACAATGTTTTTTTATTTAATATTTGTTGTAGACAGTGTAACTTTAGACAGTGTAACTTTAGACAGTGTAACTTTAGACAGTATAACTTAGACAGTGTAGACAGTGTAACTTTAGACAGTATAGACAGTGTCGCATAATTGTCCCGAGACCGATCACATATCAAAGGTACTTCCAGCAGTTGGGGAAGGTCTGTTGTGTCTATTTATTTACTATTAGTTTTCTGTATTTCCTGTTTATTTTCAAACTCATAATTGATGTCTAACCTTTGTTTATAGTCATCTTCTTTATTTGAAATTGCATTCAGTGGATTGTGCTCGTTCCATTCCTGACTGGAAACCAACATTTTCAGGTTAGCCGTAGATTTTCTTAGCTTGGGAGTGACGGGGATACTTGCAGACAAAGCCTAGAGACTAGCTAGATAGTTGAGATGGAGCCATTCTTTTAATTGTACAAGTTTATATTCTTCTACAAATGTAAAACTTGTAATCATTGTAAGTTAAATTAATTATGTGAATGAGCATTGTTGTGATTTGATCTTCATGGCCGTGACAGCGTTCTACCGCCGACACTGCGGCGTAGGCTGGCTTGGACACATCTCGCATCCGTTAAAAAAAAAAATGGGTGCGGGTCGTGACAACTCTGGCACGCTTTTCGGTGCAAAGCGGGTCCAATGACGGACATCGTTTTTGTCCAAAATTACCGTTTTGCCCCTGTATCCAGAATTGGACTTAAGGACAGGCGATCCTAGCTATTTCGACTATTCCAAGAACATTGGTAATGTTTATTTCAGCTTTCGGGGACTGTTGTACGAGTTTTAACTATTGTGGCATTCTGAGTGGTTCAAATTATCGGTTACACCAGCACCGGACCACATGCGAGTACAGTTTATTGTTTGTTTTCAGTATTGATCTTACTATACATCAGTGTTTAGTTGATAGATATGTGATTTCAGTTTTCTGTTGATTTTGTTCCTTGTTGTGTCGGAAGGTGAAGTACCAACGATGTGTGATCTGACCTTAGACCGTGTAGACCATGTTTTTATTGTATTTATTCTTGTAGACGGTGTAACTTTAGACCGTGTAGACCGTGATTATTACTGTATTTAAACTGTGTATATCGTGATTATTATTTTGTAGACAGTGTTTCTTATTACAAAATTAACTGTAGACCGTGTAACTGTAGACCGTGTAAATGTAGACCGTGTAACTTTAGACCGTGTCGCATAATTGTCCCGAGACCGATCACATATCAAAGGTACTTCAGTGGGTCAGTTGGTGAGTATTTTATTGTATTTTATTTTCTGCTCTTATTATTCAGTTTTATTGTCTTTCTTCATTTTATTTTATGAATCATATGTCTAAAGGCTAACCGATGTGATATAGTCATTTTCATATATTGGAACTGCATTCAGTGAATTGTACTCGTTCCATTCCTGACTGGAAACCAATATTTTTCAGGTTAGCCGTGGATTCACTTAGCTTGGGAGTGACGATATACTTGCGAACAAAATCCTAGAGACTAGCTAGATAGTGGAGTTGTAGTCATTCAAATAATTGTACAAGTTTATATTTTTCTGCAAATATAAAACTTATGAATATTGTAAGTTAAATTAATTATGTGAATGAGCATTATTTGTGATTTGATCTTCATGGCCGTGACAGCGTTCTACCGCCGATACTGCGGCGTAGGCT
>JANAVB010041505.1:0-84724 GCA_029216955.1 Iris pallida
TCGTTTCCCGTTGCTTAATATGTCAGCAAGTGAAGGCTGAACAACAAAGGCCAGCTGGATTATTACAATCGCTTCCTATCCCGGAATGGAAGTGGGAACATATTACAAGGACTTTGTGACCGGTTTACCGAGATCACCAAGTGGTAAGGATGCTATTTGGGTGATAGTAGATCGGCTTACGAAGGTGGCACATTTTCTTTCTTTTTAGAGTGGGGCAATCTACAAAAAATTGGCAGAGTTGTACATGTAGCAAATAGTCAGGCAGCATGGTGTCCCTGTCAGTATTGTGTCAGACAGAGATACCCTTTTACATCACATTTCTGGAAGAGTCTACATCGTAATCTGGGTACCAAGTTAAGATTTAGCACGACTTACCACCCACAGACGGATGGACAATCAGAAAGAACAATTCAGACTTTGGAAGATATGTTATGAGCTTGTACCCTAGATTTTGGAGGATCTTGGGAGAGTCACTTGCACTTAGTCGAGTTCTCATATAACAACAGTTATCAAACCAGTATCCAGATGGCGCCATTCGAAGCACTATATGGTAAGAAGTGTAGGTCGCCACTAGCATGGGATGATATCGGGGAGAGGAAGATGCTAGGCCCAGAAATGATTATTCAGACAGTTGAAGTGGTTATGGGAATTAGAGAGCGACTTCGGGTTGCGCAAGATCGATATAGTCATTGGGGACCAGCATCGTAGGCCGCTAGAATTTTCTGTTGGGGACCACGTATTCTTGCGGATCTCACCTACTCGTGGGGTCATTAGATTTGGCGTTCGCGGAAGTTGAGTCCGCGATACGTGGGCCCATTTGTTATCCTTGATAGGGTAGGCGATGTTGCTTATCGTTTGTCCCTTCCACCTTCGTTACGAGAGGTGCATGATGTGTTTCATGTATCTCAGTTGCGTAGGTATGTATCGGACCCGAGCCATATCCTCGATCATTCTGAACTGGTTGTTGGTACCAACCTGTCTTACGAGGAACAACCTGTATCCATTTTGGACCGAAGGGAGAAGATACTCAAGAATCGAACAATTAGCTTTGTCCGTGTTGCTTGAGGACATCACTCCATAGGAAGGTCAACATGGGAACGTGAGGATGATATCCGATCACGGTACCCGCACCTATTTGACTCACAAGGTATATTTCTTTCCGTGTACCTTGATTGTCTTAATTCCTCATGCTTATCACCCTATGAGTAGAAATTACTTGATGTTGTAGATTGATAAATATGGATATATTACTTGCTATTTGACATTTTAGAATAGCTGCTTGCTCAAATTGCTTGTACTTAGATTAGTCTAGCTCTGACATTTCTGTCCTACTTGGATCTGAAATTCTGAGGACGAATTTTTCTAAGGAGGGTAGAGATGTCACTTCCCATTCCCAGAATACATATTTTTATACGTGTACTGCTTGAATGTATTTATTTAATATTTATCATGCATTTGTTCTGTATTTAAATTCTTCAATTTCGTGCTTATTAATTTTTTGTATTTTATTTTCTGCTTTTGCTTTAGCCCTTGGCTTAGTCTGTTCATTTAAACCAATTTGGTTTAGCTTGGTTCATCATGAAGAGGGGTGGATGGCCTAGATTTTGTAGGAAGGAATGGGTGGTGGAGATTGACTTGGCATGATATTTATGTCCCTTTTTCTTTTCTCTCTCATCATTACTCACATTTACTTCTTCTTCTTCATCCTCCATTACTCTCCCACCCACCCATTTGGAGAGGCAAGTACATCTTGCACACCATGAGGGATTTCATACATCCCCATTTATTTTTAATCCATGTTGTTTATCTTCTCTCCTCTACAAGTTTAGGTCTTGAAGTTCTTAATTCCCATGGATAGTTGGATGTAGATCTAAGTTTTAAGTTTTGGTTTTTTATATAGATTTTGTAGTTTTGATCTATCAAACTTTGTTATTTTTGAAAATAAGTGGTTCCATGTTGTAGAGAATTCAATTCTACCAAAGTTTGGCTTTTGAAAAGTTAGATTTCGACTTATTTTGAGAAGTTATGGCCAAAAGTATTTTGGTCATTTCTATGTTCATCTATCAAGATGTCGCAGTTGAGCCGCATAGACGCATGTCGCAGTTGAGCCGCATATGGTATCGCAGTTGAGCCGCATAAGGCACATGTTGCAATTGAGCCGCATATGGTGTCGCAGTTGAGCCGCATAAGGCACATGTCGCAGTTAGCCGCATATGGTGTCGCGAATGAGCCGCATAAGGCACATGTCCAGTTGGCCGCATATGTCAGTCGCGAATGAGACGCATAAGGCATATGTCATAGTTGGCCGCATATGTGTCGCGAATGAGCCGCATAGGCGCATGTCGCAGTTGAGCCGCATATGGTGTCGCAGTTGAGCCGCATAGGCGCATGTCGCAGTTGAGCCGTATGGTGTCGCAGTTGGGCCGCATAGCCGCATGTCGCAGTTGAGCCACATATGGTGTCACAGTTGGGCCGCATAGGCCGCATGTCGCAGTTAGCCGCATATGGTGTCGCAGAATAGCCGCATAATGCCTATTTTGGCTGTTTCTGACTGTTATATGTCCTAATTGACTGAATTGTGGCTAGAATTTCTTCAACTCCCAACATAAAGTTGTAGATCTTTTTCTTGGCTTCAAGAATATGTTACCAACTATTTTCTGCTAGTTATAGACTCGACTATGCTTAATACTAGTTTGACTTTTATGCCTTGTCACAATTGACCTCAACTGTTACTTTGACTAATGATTGATCATGCGTTCCTAGTTGGAACAAAAACTGGCTAGTCGTCTTATTGAATTGAAGACCGTTATGTATGAATTATGAACCATTGTGATCGACTAGCCGATCCGAACATTGGCAAATGGATACATGTTTCTATAAAGACAACATGTGCATCTTACGGTCAAGGCATATTATTTCGTGGCTAGATTTGATTGTTGCATTACGCTATGTAAGACCTACAACCTAGCCGCACGGGCATCGTTGTAGAGTTGTGCATATCGTACTCTGTACGAAAGTACTCATTCTGAATGACCATGATCCACGACATGGGATTTCAATCAACATAGGGACTATTAAGCTAAATAAAATAACGATTGCATGGAGAATGGATTCCGAGTTCTTATATGACAACCATCTTTGGGACGATTAGTACCCCGACATGCCGACTGGTTCCCACGATACTACAAATCTGCCACACGGGCAGGAGTGGTATCTGCCTATATTGTTATATATAGTGATGACGAGCGTCCCGCTGGAACTTGTCTAATTCATGATTGGCGCAATTGATTATTGGATAGACTAGCCTTGCTTGTTCATAGTAAGAACTGAGGAATCCCTTATTGCATAATTCCAAAACTTGGAACTCACAGTAGCAAGCCGTAGTAGTTGCATGGCTGTTTAAGTTGATTTGTTTGTGCACTGTACCTACTCTGTTAACTACTGAGATGAGCATAATGTCAGGACATGACGGGTCAACTTCTGTCCTTGTTTGGTTGAAAGTTGGCTTGAAGTGTCGTGATGTTGTGCGAACCCCAGTAGCAAGCAAGATCTATTTTATTCTTAATTCTTACCACTGTTCTAATTCCTCATGTCGTGCTTCCTTGCGGTACTTGCTATTAGAGGTCTAACCTCTCTGGTTTTGCATGGCCAGATTTAGAGCCAGTTCCCGAGGACTCAGCTTACTTCCACCTCCAAGATGGTCAATACTAGAGGAATGATCGCCGAAGGATACGAGTGGGTCCCTTGCTTCCCTGCTCATTTTTACTATTTACTTTACTTTTGCCATTTGGCACCGACATGTTAGTCGGATTGTCTTGTACTTACTTTTACATAATTGTAATTAAGTCAGACTGCATCTGATAACAATTGTGTATACCTTGCTACGTCATCTGGCTATGTTTTGTAAAGCCAGATATCAAAACATTTTGACAGAGCATTTGGGACGCCTTACTGCTTTATCTCATATGTTCTCTATTTACTGTTTCTTGTTTGAATGATTGAGACAATAGATGTTGAGTAACCTTAGTAAGACTTTCATGTAGTATGTACCACCCCTCGTCTTTTAGACAGCATTGATCGTATTTTACGGTATTCTTCTACCCGTAATACGTAGCTGGCTGAGTCTTTCCTCCGCTCTCCGGTATTCCAGTTCTGGGGTGTGACAGGTTTGCATTCCAACCCAAACCGAACCAACCAAGCCAAATCCAACCGAACCCGATGCATGCCAGCACCATGAAATGCTAACTAACTCATGCCAATACAGAACCCAAGGCTAGCCAATTAGGACAAGTCTATATACAGGTCCAAGATTACGTACACGTATACCAAAATACGTAATACGAACTACGGGTGTTACAGACATGTTGGCTCGTGTATACATCTTTTTCATTATAGGATCCGTCTACATTCGGACAAGTCTGAAACCTTGATTCATGCAAGATATCTTCTGAATTTATTCGATCTTGAGGACGTGGAAGAGATATCTTGGTGAAGCGGTATACTAGCAAATCTTTACCGCGAGCTTGGTGCAGCATCCCATGTCGGTACTAAGACAATTGCAAGATGCCAAACTCTACTCCATGTAAGGAAATTTCTTCGAGGTTAATCTCATATACCAAATTTCGTTGTTGACTATTCTTTTAATAATTGTGCATGCATAGATATACGAGCACTTTTCGATGCTGAAACGGGGGATAAGAATGGAGAACATAGCGAGCACCTTCCTAGAATGTGCCGATGGAGGCCAACTATGGCTGAAGCTAAAAATTTGCAAACACTGACCACCACTCGCAATATACTTGATAATTTGGTGCCAGAAGAGGTGAGAAGGTAGCATATTTCTTGTTAGATTCTTTTGGTGATACTGATTTAATAAATTAAGTTATATATGCACAATTTACTTTTCTTACAGATACTTTGGCACCCATATCAAGATTTACGAAAGAGTAGTCATTCAATGCAACCAATAGCTTTATTTCATAGTATGATAACTTGCTATGATATCAAGGAGCCTTACATGCGTGATAGAGTCTTTCATCAATTTGGCTTCGTACAAACGGTGTCGAAGCACACATTGAAGTTCGTAACTGCCTGGGAGGGACGAAACCCTTAATTATATACCGGTCGAATTCGACTAGGTCACAGACTTCTACTCTGAGTGGCAACGGTATGTGCTTGGGGAATCTGAAAGACAATCGGTGGTTAAGATGTCAGACTGCAGCGACGACTACATGGCGTATTATACTGGTGTCGGACATGCTATGTTTTTGAACGCTCACATGCCAAGGCCTGATATTATAGGAGTTCTGGAACCTCTTCCCCCAAAAATGTCCTCTATGTTGTACTACTGAAGATGGTGAGTTTCAATTTGTAGCTTTGAAAGATTTTCAAGTTTGTAGACTTAATTTATGTCGTGTCATTTGTAGGCTAAAAGGGTGAAGGGATTGTCAAAAAGTCACCGTCAATGCAAGGGTGAAAACTATGTTGCAATCTGCAATGAGATGCTGCGCATCGACAACTTTGTAGATTTTCCCTTCATAGAAAATAGGGAGCAGCGTACGAAGCCCAACATGATAATTAATTTTTTTGTGGTTATGTGGACGTGTGAACTTATTTTGGATATTCTAATACACTTTCGATATTGGATATGTGGATATTTGGATATGTTTGGATATGTTTGGATATGTTTTGGATATATTTTGGTATGTAATTAAGTTACTTGGTATCCGAAGTGCAACCTTGGTATCAAAGTTTCTGTGGATATTTGGATATGTTCTGGATATGTTTTGGATATGTTTGGATATATTGGTTCTAAATTCTTGTACTTGTATCATTTTATGTGATTAACTTACTTGGTATCCAAAGTGCAACATTGTATCAGATTTTATGTGATTTCTGCATAAAGTAGGACTGCCAACAAAGTTGTCAGTCCTACATGAAGTTTGAACTGCCAACTAGCTGACAGTCCAAATCAAAACTTTCTGTTTGGAGAGTTAAGTAGGACTGCCAACTAGCTGACAGTCTAAATCTAAACTCTCTGTTTGGAGAGTTAAGTAGGACTGCCAGCAAAGTTGGCAGTCCTGCATAAAGCAAGTTAAGTAGTACTGCCAGTAAAGTTGGCAGTCCTGTATGAAGCAAGGACTGCCAACTAGCTGACAGTCCAAATCTAAACTCTCTGTTTGGAGAGTTAAGTAGGACTGCCAGCAAAGTTGTAACGCCCCAGTCCCAAAATATGTAGGACTAAAACGTATCATGCCAGCTGTATACATACGAGTAAATATACGACTCGTATATACATAAGCTGTAAATGTAGAAAGCCAAGACACTAAATCTCATCCACAAAGATAAATAATAACATAAAAGCAACTTTGAGTTTCATGTACACAATAATTGGACGGAGACAAAGTCCACTACCAGCCAAATTAAATATGGAAAAGTATACAAGAAAAGAATTTAGCAAGCGAGAGCAAGTGATGAGTCCAAGAGCAATCATCACGGAGGAAGAAATGGCCTTAGCTAGAGCACCTGCAAGAAATCACAAAACGCACACCTGGAGAGATCACCAGGTCCTTAGAGGGACGTAACATGACACATAATATCATGCCATAACTGAATAGTAAGGGCTCAATAGAAAATATACATGCGTAAAGTTCCTAACCATTCTATGTGATATACACTTTGAGAAGACAACGTTCTACGCAGGAGCTTAGGTGTTCAGCATAGATGGAGAGAGAGTGGTAGTAGGTAGCGCTCATAAGAGACACTATCGACCATGGGCATAAAGTAGCTCTCATACGAGAACTATCGTCCCCGGGGCAGTAAGTAGCGCTCATCCGAGACACTATTGGCCCAAATCTATGTGTGTACTGAACATGTAGTCCCTACGCTAATAACTGTCTCCCTCCTCCCCATGATACTATACATACGTCGCCTCCACGACGCTGTTTAATCCTTAATAACTGCCAAGTCTTCTACAAAAATCTATTAGCAGTTACATCCTAACACACGGCCTGTACGCACCGATGTACGGTCGGTACGCAAGTCCGTATCTATATGCGACTCACAACTCACACATAACCCGTGGCACATCGTGACAGTTTATGAGATGCACTTAAACATACGGTGGTCCCTTAACTCTAAGCCAATTGCATAAAGTATAATAATTTGCATATATATATATATAATTTTGAAAGAACAACATAAAGAAAAAGCATGCATGATATTGAGCAAGAAGTTAAACAGTAAAGGCAAGGTGTCTTTCCTGGCGTGGTGCAATGTTCTGGCAAGTCACGAGGCGTCCAATAGCCGTGATCGATGGACAATGGTCTGAATTTGCGAGAAATAGGATTATGGAATTAGTCACGATCAACTTTGATTAACGGAGAGAATATTCATACTAATTTTAGAAAAGTATTTATGATACTCAAAAATAATTTGTAGAAACCTTATTTAAGGCTAAAACCCTATTTCGTAAAACTATAATTTAATTAGAAAGTACTACTATAATATTTTTAGGTAAAAATATATAATAAAAAAAACCATAAATGATGGTAATATTTTAAGAATCTAAACCCCACTGTTTAATTTATATAAACCTAATTTTAAATTAATACATATTAATAGTAGCCCAAATAATGCCTTAACCAATATTATTGGTACAGTTATAACCCAACTCAATTAATAGATTTGTTATCCATAAATTTCAAAAATATTTTATACTAATTTAATAATAACAATACTAATATATACTTCATAAAAAATATTTCAATATCCCAATTAGCAAATAATTAATAATAATAATAATAATAATAATATAATAATAATATAATAGTAGTAGTAACAGTAAATATATAACATAATAATAATATTGATAATAATAATCATAATAATACTATATAATAATAACTAATAATAAATATAACAGTTCAGTCAAAATCCTCTAACATTCAATCCCCCCCCAAAACCCGATTTCAGAAGGAGAGAGAGAAGAGGTGGGAAGGGGGTTTACCTAGGGGTTTCACCGACGGGAGAGCGGTGGCCGGTTGACAAGCGCCGCGGCGGCGGATGAGGGAAGTCGGAGGAGCGCGGTGGCGATGGTGGTTTTCTGACGGAAAGGAGGCGGCGGCGGTCTCAGGTGGAGACGGATACACGCGCCTCCGACGCGGTGGCGACTTAGCGTGTTCGTGGAGGCGGCGACGACGGTCCTCCATCGGCGGCGGCGGCGCTGCCGAGATGGGAGTCGCCGGGCGCTCAATAGCCCGAGCGACGGTGAGGAATCGTCGGCGGGCGAAGGGGGTTTCCGGCTGTCGGAGCGGAGAGAGGTCGATCTGGGCGATGAGGTTGTACGAGGCCAGCGATCGCGTGGTGTCGCCGGGATCGGCGCCGGACCTGGGTGGTACGGCCTGACGGGGTTAGGTATGGTTTTTCTCCTTTATTCTGGTGTGGTGGTGGTGGTGGTAACGGTGGTTGGTGGCGGTGACGAGACGGGGCGCCGGTAGCGTTGGGTGTGCCGCATTGGTGGTTGGTGTGGTCGAAGGTGGTGGTGGCTAGGTCAGATTGGCAGGATGCAGTGGTGATGTCGGGGATGGATGCTGGTGGTGGTGCGTGGTGGAGATGGTTAGGCTGCTGTTGTCGTCGGAAATGTCCGGCACGACCTGGATGGTGTCCGGGGTTGTCGGACACGGGTCGAAAATATGTATATATACTAGTATTACATATAGTGGATGTAGGGGGGCACAGACACGATGTACCAATTTTGTGGAAAAAAATTTGGTTGTAGAGAGAATTATGGAGGAGTACCTGCCTATTTATAGGATGTGGGAATTCCAGTTGGATAGGGATTAGGATTAGTTTAAACCAAATTTAGATAATTCATAATTTAATTTAAAATCAGTCAATCCAAATCCAATTACAAACCAAATTTAAATCTAATTAAATTTTAGTTTAAGAATCAAATGGGATAAATCAAATTGCAAATATTTAACTATTTAAATAATTCCATAAATTCAAATCTAGATTTAAATGCCACAATAATTTTAAAATATATTTTCTAAAATACTAATATTATTAATTTCGAAAATTCATTATTATTTAAAAATAAACTAATAAATAATTACTAATTATATGTATATCCAAATAATATTTACATAAATATACTTTTCTAATATACCATTTTATAGGAAAATTTATTTATTATTTATAACTGTGTAAATGAAAGGTTTTATAAATAAAATAACAAACCTGAAATTTTGGAACGATAACAAAATAATTATTATGTATATTATTTTGAAACCATAAAATTATAGAAAAAATATTTTTCAAAAATATGTACGCTCACATATTCGCACTAGTCGAGCAAATTCGAAAAAATGAAAATTTTACGCGCGACGTACAATACGACTAACGGCGTACAATAAATTTTAAATCAGTACCAAAATTAAATTAAACAAATAGTAGAATTTAGGGGTTTTACATCCTACCCAACTTAAAAGAAATTTCGTCCTCGAAATTAAGAATTTGCAGGGGGTGAGAAGACATAAGGGGTATTTGTGGGGAACAATCAATTATAAGGCTCAACAAAATCATGTCGCAAGAAGTTGATTTAGATCATAGAAAAATAATATGAGTATGGTCTGGGTAGTGAATGAGGGTCATAGTAGGACCGAAAGAAGGACGAGTAGTTTAGGACGAAGGTATAGCAACTTTGAGTGGCAATGGTCCTATTCGAAGGGAGGCTAGAGGAAGTTCTAGTATACCGCCTTCGTTATTCTAAAATGGGTGAAGGCGAAATCAATAGAGAGTTCAAAAGACGATATTATCGAATACGAAAATGTGGTTCAAAGGCGACCGAATAATTTCAAAAGAATTTTCAAGGCAGTCGTGGATGAAATTCTAAGGAGAAAGTTCAACTACATCCATCCATGTAGATTGATATATAAAAAAGGCGAACCAAAGTGCATTTGGTTGATCAGACCATCATGCCGATTCTGATTAGACAATGTATTAGTGAGCGCCCACATTAAACATATGTCATGATCAAGCTTGATAAAGAATACGCTTGCAAAACTAAGCTATTTTAGCATCATGGTAGATAAAATAATAAGTAAAGGGTAATGACGAAAGAAATCAATTAGTCCAAGATCTTATAAAATCTAAGTTCGCCCGAAATTTGGACCTATGCAGTCGGCTTGGTTTACTAGATAAGTTAGGGTCCACTGAATTCTACGGTCCAAATGAACCTATCAATGTGGTCCACAAAAGGTTGGTTAGGTCGGAGGTATTCTACCCAACTTACAAGAGTTAAACTAGTAGTATAAAAGGTCAATGGGTCAAGCGATCAAGGTAAAGCGTAAATCAAGCATTATACATCGGGTGTAAAGAATTGAGTCGAGGTCGAGTCTCATCTATAGTTAAAAAGTATATTGGTTTCACGGTAGGGATTAGAGTCCAGTCTTTTTGACCCGAAAGTCGTAACATGAAATTAGAGTACAAGGAGACGTGTTTTAGTGGCACGTGATATACCTACATGAAGGTGGGCTCGTGTAGGTCTTGCTTGTGAAATTTGTGGGAAGGAAATGTCTAGTGTTGTGCTCCAAATATCCAAGTCACGGTAAAGGACCCAAAAGAATTTAAAATAAAAAGTGGGAATTCATGAAATAGTGATTAACGCACAAAGTAAATGACCATGTTAAAGCATGAAATAAAGGTAATTTGGATTCTAGTAGATCAAGGTAAAATAAGTTAGGAATACAATTTCTAGAGACATGACAGCCGCTTAGGGTATGATCAAGGAACAATCCAATTATTTCTCAAGTTTCAAATGGTTAGAAAGTCAAGACAAAATCTAGATTTGAGGGAATGTCGAGGAAGTCAAGATTGGAATATAACCATATGATCTTGGAGATGACTAACAACACTTGTATGTACACTACTATCATGGTCGTGAGGGATATGGCAATTAGTATGGAATACTCCTAACTTATTAGAGTTATCTTAGTGGTAAACAAATTTTAACTGGAGTTTCCTAAAAAAGTCTCTTAATAAAAAATTTAAAAACAATAAACCACCAAAATTGTATTTACTCTAAGCTGCCCAATTAAATTATGGCTAACAATTTTATTTCCTTTAAAAATCTCAAAGTAAACTTTTACTATGTTACTACTAACTTTTTCTAAAACTTAACGTTCAAATCCAACTATTGAAATCAAGAGTTCATAATTCACGAGTCCATAAAATCTCATAATCCATCAAAATTTTTAAAACCCAATTTTTTTCAAATAACTACAGAAAGACTCTTAGCAAGAAAACAATCTCAAAATTGAAGTTCAATACCTTAATGCACTTATCAACCCAAATCCGACAACATGATTTTTTTTGTGCCAATTTATTGATAATCTCAATAAAACCTTTTTACTCAAAATCTAAATAGATTTGTAAATCATAAATCACATGCCATAATTTAAATTTGAAAATCTTCCTCAAAAATTATTTTTATATCTTCAAAAATATTTTAAACCCAAATTTTCTTCTACTTAAAATTTGAAATTTAAGAAACATACTAATCGTAAGTTGTACGAATAATTTCTACTGCTACATTTAAAATCCAAGATCATTTTCAAACCAAATTTATAACTGTTCAAAGGCGTATAACTATAACTCATTAAATCATAAATATCACAACTTGAAATTGAAATCAGTTTTATATTTGCTCAAAGACGTATAGCTATAATCCAATAGAGCATAAATATCAAAATTCGAAAATCAAAACAATTTCTTAAATCAATTGTGTATAGATTCCAACTATTTTTCTGCAGCATAAAAATAAAATCCTATCAATCTTCTTATGATCACTACTTAGAAATCTCAAGATTACAACTTCCTTAGATACCCTATTTTACAAACTACTAATAAGTAATCACACTTTTTTTTTTAAAAAAAAAGCCTTTTTAATTCCATTAGAGTCTTAGATGTATTCCAATTGCCAATGTAACCCTTCTAGCCATATGGTTGACCATTAATATATAGTATTGTAGTCATCTTTCTAACTGTCACTAAGCACGAAAGATAAGAATTTACGGTAGGAGGAATTCAAGCAGGATGAAAATCAAGGAGGTCGAACGAGAGTTCAAAATTTGAACTCAAGAATGGATGTCAAGTAGGTGGATGAGATTCTAGACTCTAATCCTATATTGCAGGCCCACATCGGTACAATTACGTAGCCGAAGTGACAAACTTGAACTGCATGGGCCACCACAAAAACATGTAACGCCCTAGTCCCAAAATACGTAGGACTAGAAACGTATCATGCCAGCTGTATACATACGAGTAAATATACGACTCGTATATACATAAGCTGTAAATGTAGAAAGCCAAGACACTAAATCTTATCCACAAAGATAAATAATAATATAAAAGCAACTTTGAGTTTGTCATGTACACAATAATTGGGCGGAGACAAAGTCCACTACCAACCAAATTAAATATGGAAAAATATACAAGGAAATAATTTAGCAAACGAGAGCAAGTGACGAGTCCAAGAGTAATCATCACGAGGAAGAAATGGCCTTAGCTAGAGCACCTGCAAGAAATCACAAAATGCACACCTGGAGAGATCACCAGGTCCTCAGAGGGACGTAACAAGACACATAATATCATGCCATAACTGAATAGTAAGAGCTCAATAGAAAATATACATGCTAAAGGTTCCTAACCATTCAATGTGATATACACTTTGAGAAGACAACGTTCTACGAAGGAGCTTAGGTGTTCAGCATAGATGGAGAGCGAGTGGTAGTAGGTAGCGCTCATAAGAGACACTATCGACCATGGCAGAAAGTAGCTCTCATACGAGAACTATCGGCCTCGGGGCAGTAAGTAGCGCTCATCCGAGACACTATCAGCCCAAATCTATGTGTGTACTGAATATGTAGCCCCTACGCTAATAACTGTCTCCCCCCTCCCTATGATACTATACATGCGTCGCCTCCACGACGTTGTTTAATCCTTAATAACTGCCAAGTCTTCTACAAAAATCTATAGCAGTTACATCCTGACACACGGCCTGTACGCACCGATGTACGGTCGGTACGTAAGTCCGTATCTATATGCGACTCATAACTCACATAACCCTGGCATCGTGACAGTTTATGAGATGCACTTAAACATACGGTGGTCCCTTAACTCTAAGCCAATGCCAATTGCATAAAGTATAATAATTTGCATATATATATATAATTTTGAAAGAACAACATAAAGAAAAAGCATGCATGATATTGAGCAAGAAGTTAAACAGTAAAGGCAAGGTGTCTTGCCTGGTGTGGTACAATGTTCTGGCAAGTCAAGGCGTCCAATAGCCGATCGATGGACAATGGTTGAAGTTGCGAGGAAATAGGATTATGGAATTAGTCACGATCAACTTTGATTAACGGAGAGAATATTCATACTAATTTTAGAAAAGTATTTATGATACTCAAAATAATTTGTAGAAACTTTATTTAAGGCTAAAACCCTATTTCGTAAAACTATAATTTAATTAGAAAGTACTACTATAATATTTTTAGGTAAAATATATAATAATAAAAAAAACCATAAAATGATGGTAATATTTTAAGAAACTAAACCCCATTGTTTAATTTATATAAAACCCAATTTTAAATTAATACATATTAATAGTAGCCCAAAATAATGCCTTAACCAATATTATTGGTACAGTTATAACCCAAATCAATTAATATATTTGTTATCCATAAATTTCAAAAATATTTTATACTAATTTAATAATAACAATACTAATAGTATACTTCATAAAAAATATTTAATATCCCAATTAGCAAATAATAATAATAATAATAATAATAATAGTAGTATAGTAGTAGTAACAGTAAATAATATAACATAATAATAATATTGATAATAATAATCATATAATACTAATAATCATAATAATAATAAATAATAATAATGAATATAACAGTATCAGTCAAAATCCTCTAACATTCAATCCCCCCCCAAAACCGATTTCAGAAGGAGAGAGAGAGAAGAGGTAGGAAGGGGTTTACCTAGGGGGTTTCGCCGGCGGGAGAGCGACGGCCGGTTGACAAGTGCTGCGGCGGCGGATGAGGGAAGTCGGAGGAGCGCGGTGGCGATGGGGGGTTTTCTGACGGAAAGGAGGCGGCGGCGGTCTCAGGTGGAGACGGGTGCAAGCGCCTCCGGCGCGGTGGCGACTCAGCGCGTTCGTGGAGGCGGCTACGACGGTCCTCAATCGGCGGGCGGCGGTGCTGCCGAGATGGGGAGTCGTCGGGCGCTCAATAGCCCGAGCGGCGGTGCGAATCGTTGACGGGCGAAGGGGGTTTCCGGCTGTCGGAACGGAGAGAGGTCGATCTGGGGTGAGGAGGTTGTACGAGGCCAGCGATCGTATGGTGTCGCGGGATCGACCCGGACCTGGGTGGTGCGGCCTGACGGGGTTAGGTATGGTTTTTCTCCTTTATTCTGTGTGGTGGTGGTGGTGGTAACGGTGGTTGGTGGCGGTGACGGAGACGGGGCGCCGGTAGCGTTGGGGTGCCGCAGTGGTGGTTGGTGTGGTCGAAGGTGGTGGTGGCTAGGTCGGAGATTGGCAGGATGCAGTGGTGATGTCGGGGACGGATGCTGGTGGTGGTACGTGGTGGAGACGGTTAGGCTGCTGTCGTCGTGTCGGAAATGTCCGGCACGACCTGGATGGTGTCCGGGGTTGTTGGACACGGGGTCGAAAATATGTATATGTACTAGTATTACATATAGTGGATGTAGGGAGGCACAGACACGATGCACCAATTTTGTGGAAAAAAATTTGGTTGTGGAGAGAATTATGGAGGAGTACCTGCCTATTTATAGGATGTGGGAATTTCCAGTTGGATAGGGATTAGGATTAGTTTAAACCAAATTTAGATAATTCATAATTTAATTTAAAATCAATCAATCCAAATCCAATTACAACCAAATTTAAATCTAATTAAATTTTAGTTTAAGAATCAAATGTGATAAATCAAATTGCAAATATTTAACTATTTAAATAATTCCATAAATTCAAATCTAGATTTAAATGCCACAATAATTTTAAAATATATTTCTAAAATACTAATATTATTAATTTCAAAATTTATTATTTAAAAATAAACTAATAATAATTACTAATTATATGTATATCCAAATAATTTACATAAATATACTTTTCTAATATACCATTTTATAGGAAAATTTATTTATTTTTATAACTGTATAAATGAAAGGTTTTATAAATAAAATAACAAACCTGGAAATTTTGGAACGATAACAAAATAATTATTATGTATATTATTTTGAAACCATAAAAATAGAAAAAAATATTTTTCAAAAATATGTACGCTCGCACATATTCGTACTAGTCGAGCAAATTCGAAAAAATAAAATTTCACGCGCGACGTACAATACGACTACGCGGCGTACAATACCAAATTTTAAATCAGTACCAAAATTAAATAAAAAATAGTAGAATTTAGGGGTTTTACAAAAGTTGACAGTCCTGATGAAGCAAAGACTGCCAACTAGCTGACAATCCAAATCTAAACTCTTTGTTTAGAGAGTTAAGAAGGACTGCCAACAATGCTGCAATGATTGCCAACTAGCTGACAATCCAAATCAAAACTTTGTTTGGAGAGTTTTGATACATAATTGTTTAGGACTGTCAAAGAACTTGGCAATCCTATTGTTCATTTTGGACTGCCAACTAGTTGGCAGTCCTGTTTGAAGGAAGGACTGCCAACTAGTTGACAGTCTACATCAAAACTCTCTGTTTGGATAGTTTTTGATACATAATTGTTCAGGACTGCCAAAGAAGTTGGCAGTCCTATTGTTCAGTTGGACTGCCTACTAGTTGACAGTCCAGCATGAAGCAAGGACTGCTTACTAGCTGACGGTCTAGGTTAAAACTCTCTGTTTGGAGAGTATTGAAAAAAATTGTTAAGATTGCAGACATAGGTGGCTGTCCTACATAAAGTATTTATAAACCCCCCCCAATTTAAATTTTTTTATTTTATTTTCATTGTTTAAGTATTTTTATAGCCTTATAATTTATGTTACAATTTCTTTTATTAATAAAACTAGCAAGTAACAGCTAGTTGATGTATTGGTAATTATTTTTGTGTGCAGGATATTACTAAAATGCTTCAAAATATTTTCTTAAGATATGTAGGATTTTTTTGTAAATATGTATTTATTTATACAATTTAAAGTAATTCTTAATTATTAAATTAGTTTGTATAACAGTTTTTGAATTTATAAATGTCAAAAGTGGCAGGTAACTGTTGTATTGCAAGTAAGCTTGTACCAGTTATTTGTAAAATATTTTTAGAAATATTTTAGATTTATTTAGAATTTTTAAGGTTGTTTTACACATTTCTTATTAACTAGAAAGGAAAAAAGAAAAAAAAACTATATCGCGAGAAATTGAGTTCAATTTCTCGCGAGTCACCACATAGCCACATCTCCCGCAAGTATGATAGGAAAAAGTATAGGATTTCTATTAATCCGATGGATTCCCTTTAAAATTTTGAACCAAAATCCATCTGTGAGGGATTCAATCCAATCCCATAAAGATTAGATTAAATCTAATCTAAATTGATTGAGATGTGGATTTAAAACACCTTATCTAGGTTCGCGACCCTGTTCTCCGAAGGAAAAACTTTCGAACCTTCAAATCTCAATACCGCCCACATCTGTGACACAACCCCGTCACCAGGACCGCCTGTACGTCGCGAGAGCGTCGGACCTCTCCATTGACGCCGTGTGACCACCGCTGACTGTCGGCCTCACACAACAACCATCGATATTGAACAAGCACTTCTTTGTTTCAACCACAGCCAAGGTACCATCTTTTTGCCTGATTATCTCACAATATACTCAATCTAATTTTTATCTAACAAATCCTACACATAGCCAATATGACCATCTTTAAAATCTTTCAATTAGATTTAAGAATATTGTCCTAAATCGACGAGAAATCGAATCTAAAAATCGAATAAAAATGAGTTTCTGGCTACAGAAAATAGTTTTTGGAATCGATATTGGAAGTCAGTTTTCTTCCAACCCAGTAAACCAATTTTGAATTTTTCTTTCCCTATTTATAGCCTATATAACCATGTTTAAAACCTTTCAATTATCTCTATTTATTTTGTATTTGTTTTTGCAATAAACCAGTTCAAAATCGTCCAAAAACAGTTTTGAAAATAATCGATTCGATAAATTCCACGCGATACGGCATGCGCTCCGACAAACCGGGCGACATGATCGCAACCCATGGGCATCGAAAGACGCGTATGGATGTTTTTGACGTGTGGGAATCGACGGAACTCGATTTTGTTGTGCGTGCACGACGAAATCGAGACGTATCGGTCGAGATACCCCGTATCGACCTTTTGCAAACTTGGCCATAACTTTATGTACGTTCGTCATATCGAGACAAAACTTGTGCCAGCAGGACCGTACCATTTTTTTGGTCCTGTATGCCAAGTTTGGTCCGATTCTAAGAAGGTCGATCGGAACGCCTTTTGGCGGGCCCGCACCCGTTCTAACGGGCAAATTTGTGCACGACTTATCGAAATCCAAAACTGGACATACCGTTGGGTTCATCTCTTCAAACAAGATCCGTAGACATATAGTTTGACGACTTTAGAGACCGTAGGTACTGGCACACGTTTCAGTGCAAAACATGTCCACTACGAACATCATTTTGACCCAAAATTAGATTTTGCCCTGTTCCAGAATTAGACTTTTGGACAGGCGTTTCTAGACATATCTTCTATACCAAACGCGTTCTTGATGTTTGTTTCAGCATCCGGAGCTCTTTGTGGATTTTGACTTTTGTGTTGACGATTCTGACTGTTGGATTTTGCTACATCTCGCACCACCCTCAGGCAAGATACTTGCCATTATATTCTGCTTATTTACTATCATTTAGCATGCTAATTTAGTTTTATTTTCTTACTTATTGTCATTTTTCTACCTTGATATATTTTATGCAATTAACTGTTTAGTTTTATTCCTATTACTTTAATATTATGCATCGACTTAAAGTTAAGAAGACTACCCTATGTTGTGATACATTCAGTGGCCTTGACACATGTGCTACACGAGTCACGAGTCTCATATAGGTCTCGGACTTGCGTAGTTGGTTGGCCACCATACGTGAGGACGTGCGTTAGGAAATAACTGCTAATCGAGTTATATGCTAGAAGACTTAGCAGTTATGAGTTAGCATTGGACGGGGAGAACATGATTGGAAGTTGACTACCACCCTATCTATCGTAGACTCGCTTGCTACTGAGGAACGATAGGTAAACTATATGCTATAGACTCGTTCGATACTGAGGAATAGTATATGGTTGTTACTCGCTACTGAGGTACTGTACTGCATTGGTATTTTTCTGACTTGACCCGGTAGTCATGCGACCATGAACTGTTCTTAAAATGCATTCCACTTAGAATGGTTAGACGACCTTTATCTGTAGTTGTATGTACTTTTCCATATGGTTGTGTACTATACCGTTTATGGCTTGGAACAATATTTTGTCATGAACTAATATGCCACACCTTGTCCTTGTTTGGTTGTAGGTGTGGTTTATTACTTCGATGATAAAGTGCTGAACCATGTTATGATCCGGATTATTGTGAGCAGTTTATATTCAGTTTATACGACATATTTTTTCTGTATCTTGTTATGTCCCACTGAGGACCTGGTAATCTCTCCAGTGTAGATGGTCAGGATTGCCCCAGGAGTACGGACTCGGTTTAGCTCCTTCGTTTCCTACCGAGGATATCTTACCCTCTGACGATGCCTGATCCTTTCCTTACTTGTATCTTTCATTTATTTTTGGAGGTTGGACTCCAGTATCTTAGATTATATTCATAGCTGTTTGGTAGTGGATTTGTTTCCACCCGGCTATCTATCTTTTGACTCTTTTATTTGATACTATCTGGACTATTATTTTCTCTTATGATTTTGTGGATGAGATATAGTTATTTGTGATTGGCCTATGATTTATGTATGCATACGAGGATTCCACATATTGGAGTATTCTTCGTATGCATGCAGCTGGCATATTTCGTATGCCTAGTCCTATATATTTTGGGACTGAGGCGTTACATATTTTTGTGGTGGCCCATGTAGGTTGGAGCATATCGTATCGGCTACGTAACTGTGCTGATACGAGCCTGCATATAGGATTAGAAATTAGGAATCTCATCCGCATGTTTACTACCTTCCTTGATTCCCCTTCAAACTCTCATTGACTGCTTAACTTGCATCTAGCTTGAAATTGTTCTAATAAAATTCTTATATCTCATGCCAGAAAATGATCTTCATGGTGTTAGTGTTGCCCCACTTGCCATCACCTCGGGTGACTCGGCAGCCAAGAGGAGCAAATTCACTCACAGTATCCTATAGTAACCTCAACCATGCCTTCCCAGCCAGACCAGATGACCCCATCTACTCATCAGCATCCCCAAGCCTTTGAACCCCATTTAGTTCAGCCTGATCAGCAGACTCCTCCACCCCAGGGAGGGTATACTCCACTACCTCTTCATCAGAATCTACCTCAAGCTGGACGCAGATGCCTATGCCCTCGATTGATGGAGATGATACCAATCGGTTCCTTTATACTCTATTACGGGGTCAGTGGCAGCAAAATGAGCTATTGAGACAAGACGTGATGGTCCCACTTAATAGACCCCTATCTCCACCACCAGCCCAAGTACCAGTACCTCTACCAATGCCCCATTCATACGTAGGCAGTATTTCAATTTTACCCAAATGAAGCCGAAGACTTTCAAAGGTACCGAAGGCCCACTAGAAGTTTCTTCATGGCTTATTAGCACCGAAAGAAGTTAAGGCGTCACAGTTGCCTAAAGAAGATTGGATGACCGCAGTTGATTTATTACTCGAGGACAATGCCCATCATTGGTGGAAAGCGGAGGAGAGGCGCTTGGGTACCAATCAGTCATGGGAAGAGTTCTACAAACTCTTCAATGAGAGGTACTTTCCAACCGCTGCTCGGAATGTACTGTATGACTAGTTCCTCCACCTCAAACAAGGCGACAAGTCGGTTGACGAGTATGATGCATAATTTAGTCGATAAGCAGATTTGCCGAGGGATTGATACCGACAGAGAAAGAGAAGGCGAAAAGGTTTCATAGTAGATTAAGGCCCGAGCTTAAAACACACACCATTGTGCAATCTAGAATTTTGCACGCCGTAATATTAGAAGAAGCTAGAAGTCAGGAGATCCTTCACAAGGAAGCACAACAAACTCAAAGATATATGCCCCAGCAGACTTTCCAGTGCAACTTGGTTCAGGAGGCCCCGAATGACGACTTACTGCACAATATCAACAACAAGCCATGCCCTACCAAATTCTAAATATATAACCTGCCAGTTTTGTGGAAGGAGAGGGCACCAGCAGAAGGACTGTCGTCGGCGACTAAAGTGTTGCTTCAATTACGGTTCCAGTGAGCATAAACTTCGAGATTGCCCCAACCGACACGCCACACCTAGTTTAGCACCAGCACCATCACAACAACAGTTACGAGGGTCAATAACTCTCGGACCAGGTGCACCACAACCACTTTTCCTAGAAGAATATCATGAGGGACCAGCCTTGGTGGGCCAGACACCAAAGTATAGGCCTGCTAGAGAAGAGATGAATAATTTGAGACAAGGATGAGCATTCACCGTGACAGTGCTAGACACCCTTCCCGAGTTGACAGACACCACAGGTATTATTCTAGTTAATACATTATTGGGGCACCTTCATTAATGTCCTATTCATGCATAGAATAGTTATCTCGTTCTTCCTAAACACATTGGGATTAAAAGTTAGCAATTGTACTGCAAGGTACTACCTACAAACATCTTTAGTAACCCCAGAAACCATAGCATAGACAGACTTGTTTAAATAACAATTAAAGATGTAGTCATTAAAGGATTTCCAAGACATGCCTTAGAGCTTGATACCCCTTTTGTAGACCTTATATATGTAAAATGGCCTATGTCCTCGGTTCATGTGTCATTATAGTGTTTTGTGCCAGGAGAATTCCCATGGGAACACAAGTATGACATACACAATATTCTTCCATCTATTCGAAATCACTTCGTCCTTGATTCATATCTACCGCATCATGTTATCTGTTACTCTTTGATATCAAGTCAAGGTATGATACCACGACTTGGAATATTTCTAACTTTATCAATCATAAAATCGTGCCCTAGTTTTAATTTTGAGAGAGAAATTTCTGGAGATTATAGATTGAATGCCCTATAGACTTCTTTTACCATTGATTAGGATAAATTGGTTACCGTTAGAAGGATAAATTATTGCCTCATGAAAATCCACTCTCTATTTTGATCCTTGGGTGTTCCCTATCGTGACTTTGATATTTGGAGCACAACACTAGACTTTTCCTTCAAACAAATTTCATATACAAGATCTAGATGAGCTCACCATCATCTAGGTATATTATGTCCCACTCAAACACGTCCCCTTGTACTCTATTTTTATGATGCGACTTTCGGGCCAATAAGGGACAACTATACCCCTTACCGTAATATCGATGAACTTTTCGATTTCAATTGGAGACCCAATTTCGACTCAAACCTTTCGACCCAATATATGGTTATGATCTACTCGAAGCCCACTATGCACATACCACTAGGATACTACGCAATTGAGGCCCCATGTGCTACCTATACACAAAAGTCACGGAAGGCGCCCTTCAGACTTACGGGACATACTTAACCAACACGCTAATGTTAGTCGTCATGACTTGAAGATTCAAATACTTACCTATTCAATTCTATAACAAGATTCATGCACTTATTATAGACTCTCACTCTTGGCCCATGAATTCTTCTTCCCTTGAGTTCGTCAACCTCATCTCTAGTTACCCGCGTTAGGCGAAGAATGCAATCCCACTGAACCAACCCGTTCTAGTTATATTCAAACAAGAGACTCCTACTATCTTGTTGGAAGCATGACCCATAAGAGGCAATATTATATTGTGATGACTTTTTATAGTAGTTATTAACCAAGGAGGCCATTGTAAAACCTAGGCTTCCTTTAGAATCCATAACTACGATTAGAAGTGCCCAATATTCTCTTATCTTCCCTTCTTTTCTAGAAGTCTTGTAACGACGATTTTCACAGTTAGCCAATTTCTATAAGTTGGGTAGAGTCTTGAAGGAAGAAAACATCATTTTATGGAATATGGCGTCAAATTAGATTTCTTTTATAATTACCTCCTCCATGTTTTTGAATTCTGGTATACGATTTGACGTGCTTACTCTCATTTCGTATTTAATCTTGTTGATCTTGGCGATTAAGATTTTTTTTTAATTTCGAGGATAAAATTATTATAAGTTGGGTAGGATGTAAACCCCCCTAATTTTAATTTTTTATTTTTTTAATTGTTTAAGTATTTGTATGCCTTGTAATTTATGTTATAATTTCTTTTATTAATAAAACTAGCAAGTAACAGTTAGTTGATGTATATGGTAATTATTTTTGTGCAGGATATTACTAAAATGCTTCAAAATATTTTCTTGAGATATGTAGGATTTTTTTTGTAAATATGTATTTATTTATACAATTTAAAGTAATTCTTAATTATTAAATTAGTTTGTATAACAGTTTTTGAATTCTATAAATGTCAAAAGTGGCAGGTAACTGTTGTATTACAAGTAAGCTTGTACCAGTTATTTGTAAATATTTTAGATCTATTTTGGACTAATCTTCGTGTGACGAGCGTGTCAACAAGCAGCAAGACATATGTTTAACATGTAAAAAAACTATTAGAAACGAAAGCAATCAGTATATGCACTTGCCTGTGGTCCTGAGCTGTGGACAAGGATCAAGTGCTGAGTCAGAGTCCAAGTAACCTGTTTGATAATTTATAAGGATCAATACATGATATTGGGAGAATTTAACCAATTTCTAACTATACTATATTTTTTGTTTATGAATGGCCTAGGTTGCCTACTTCCCTTTATTAAGTGCACTTCCTTACCTTTCTGAATCCTTACTGAACACAATAGATGCTAACCTCTATTTTATTCATTTGTACAAGGTCTACAGTTTTCCATATCACAGTCTCTAGCTGGCACTTTGCTGTCTACACAGATGGATCATTCTCAAACTGCTTTGTGCAGTTTCATGGACTCTGTAGTTACCATTTGGTTCACATACCCTACCAGAGCTTACTCTACTATTGCCACTGTACTCTACCTTAGAACCCATATATGGGTGTTCCTAGTGCACCTATATCCATAAAAATAGACTCGAACAAGACCAGTCCCTTTCTAACGTATATGCTCATGACACTGGTAAGTCTTAGATCCTAATTACTTAGTGTTGCTTCCCTTATTGCAGGAGTGGCCCTGCCTACCTACACTGCATACTTGATTGGGTTTCCAGGCGGCATGGGAAAACCTGTACCACTTGCATCAGTTCCTATTTCCATACTCGCCAAGTGCTACTTGGTACCCATGCTCTTCCCTCAAAGCCTATACTAGACTCTTCAGGGCTATTACCAAACCTTCACTAGCTAGTACTTAGGCAGGTATCAACTGGTACGTGGCCATGTGCCTTGTATCAACAGATAAAGAGTGCACCCCTATCTTGCATTTTCTATTTCTCTATAACAGTTAGCAACCTCCTCTCTTCATAGCTAACATAAGGTCCTACTGCTATTTTCTGGATATATATAGTTGTGTGGTATGGTTTGGGCATACCTAGACCCATCTTTGCACTCTAAGGTTCCTCCCTATCTATTTCTTTATGACTGCTACAGTGGCCTGGTTTCATAGTAGTGGATTTGGTATAACCCTAACTGGACGGGTGTTATGCCTCTACTGGTCAATGCCTAGTTATACTTGGGTTTTTCCCTTGTTCTCATCACTGGCCTTAACTTATACAACTACTTATTTCTTATTTAGTTCCTAGGTGTGGTTTTACACCAGATTTCCTATTTGCCCAGGCACTTCCAATCACTGACACACCTACCTAGGCTGTGTTTGATGGTACTCTTTTACCTGCTGTACATTGCACATGAGGTTTTATACTCAAGAATGGCATTTATGAGGATCATTCAAGGTTGTATTCTTATGCACAGGATTCTCATTCCTACCTGACCTCTTAGGACTAACCTGTATATAGGGATTTTCTAGGAGTATAAAGAAACATGATTGAATGGCTGGATTATCCAGCAAATTTTAATATTTATTAGAGGAATTGTGAAGTTGCATATCCTAAGGATATTTGGTGTGTGACAAGCTACCAGATAATAGGCCAGATGTCACAGACCCTGTATCATGAGATAAGGACCTAAGGTGTCAATCGTATTTCTTGAAAGAGGAAGGAACCCTGGACTTGTGAGATGTCACTCTTATACCAATTCTCAATGAATATAAATGAGAGGTTCTAGCTTTTGCCAAAATATAGAGAATCACAAGGTCAGCATTAACTGCCAAATATTCTAGAACTTTAGTAGGTAAAGGCTATGTGGAATATTTCCATGCTAGATTCCTGGATTAGCCGTTAGGGATTTGGTATAGTTAGGCTAATATCCATTACACTCATGCCCCCAAGAGTCTGGTAGGACTCTATATGAGCAGAACTATGTACAAGTATAGGATATCCTAGTGTTTAGTTTTAGCATATGGTGTCAGATGATTATGTTGGTGCCAATGGGTCATAGAAGTTACTTGGTTGGTGAAGGTATCTGTACTACTCAAACAGTGTATGGTAAGATGGATAATATCCTGAGGGTCAATATTAGATACATTTATGCTTATATATGTACACAATCTCTTCTTCCTGCCTATGTGTAGTCTGAAACCAATACATGACTGATATGGTAGCCCCAAACCCTAGGCAGGACCCCCCATTCCCAATTTTCCTGATACCTAATGAGTATCAGAGGTGTCTGATACTCTGCTCATAATCAATAGTCTGTACCCTTCAACCGTACCTAGGACCCAACATTAATGTATTTGGTAGGCATTAGACTTTGTCTAGGTTTTGATGACCTGTACAAGGACAGCCTCTACAAACCTATATAGCATTAGTCTTCCTTCCATATCGATTATCATCTATGTCCTTACTGTCACATTTTCTGATCACTTTACATCTCATATAGTTCTCTAAAACACAGTCACTTCTCTCATCTACACTTCCCCTTGATTATTAACACACCATCTAATCTACATATGAATTAACAAAATTTTAACTATGATTTAAGGATCAGGATTTGGCTACATTCGAGATTTACCTGTAGGGATTAAACGTTCCTTCTGGTCACACTCTTCTTCGAACACGCGGATCCTTTCGAATTTCAGAGGCGTAGGATGAACTCTAGGGTTTCGGAAGAGGAATTGATGGGTCTCCTAATCCTATATACATGGATTATAGATAGGCTTGAATTGGTTTTCAGATTGGATTTTGATTATGCTAAGATTTGAGGAAGCTCCTTCTTCCTATCTGTTTCATTAGAGATAGGGCTTGGTACAGGTCGGCCAAGTCATTTGAATTTGAATGTATTGGTGGCACTTTTCAATCAGACCCCTCCCTAGCCCGGGTTTGCATAAGCTTCCTTCATGAGTAAACTCAATCTGGCTTTAGTTTAATAATATAGGTTTTGATTAAATACTTGTACAAGTATAATTAAGTATAGTATGATTGTATCAAATGATGGTAAAAAATAATAATAAATTTGGTTCAAGGACTCATAAATCTACCCTCCTTAAAATAATTTGTCCTCGAAATTAAAATATAGATGCAAGGATAGAAGGGTTACCTCACTACGAAAAGATAAGGGTAGCGCTCACGTATCTCGTCCTCCCTCTCCCAAGTGGATTCGCCGACGAATGATGCCTCCAAGCTACTCGTACCAACGGAATCGTTTGGTTGCGCAACACCTTCTTCCTGCGATCCAGGATCTCTACGGGCTGCTCCTGATAACTAAGGCTCGGTCCCACCTCAATCTCGAGTGGTCTAGCACGTGACTGGGGTCCGCCACATACTTCCTCAATTGGGACACATGGAATACGTTGTGCACTCCCTCTAAATTAGGTGGCAATGCCAAACGGTAGCCACTGCCCCAATCTTCTCAAGGATGTGGAACGGTCGATGTATCTCGGACTGAGCTTTCCGCCAATGCCAAACGTGGAATACGTTGTGCACTCCCTCGGACTGAGCTTTCCGTCCCAACGTGCGTCGTGCTTGCACGCAACATGCGCCGTGGGCAATTTTGCTCGCCGCGCAGCGCAACTTGCGCGTCGCGCGCCGTGCTGCCGTGCAACGTGCGCAAATCACTCCCAATGACTGTTTTTTGCCCGTTTGAGCTGTTTTATAGCTAAAATCTTGAAAACTCAAAACATAAAAGTTGTAGATCTTTGTATTAGCTTCAAGAATCTTCATGTCTCACTTTAATCAGAATTCATTTGTGATTTATGGTTTCAGTTACACTTGGGTGCTCTCGATCTTTTTTGTATATTTTATACTTGGCCTAAATTGCGACGACCCAACTTAACCAGTAGTTGGCATCGAACTAGTGACTTGGACTTGAGCATGATAATTCTAGGCTATGAATCAGAACTTGACATGAACATGATAATGTGATCTACCTTGACATAAAAATTCTTGATAATGGTCCGTTGTGACGCACTCTTGACATGATGAGTAACCTAACATGACATGTAAGCCTTGAATGCTATTGTGACGGCTCTTTTAACTCGCTAAGTAACTCTTATCTTGACACAGTAGATGATTGTGCATGTACAAGCTACATGTCTCGTCTTGTATCATGTCTAGGACATGGATTCCTGATTACTATTTGCCATTGATTATCAAAGAACAAAACAGTTTTATGGGAGGACTGAACTTTAATTCACAATTACAAACTCGCTTGTACAGAAGAAGCCTAGGAACAAAACTAGGAAAAGCAATCTAAGTACAATTGTTTAATTTGGATTCTGGGGGGTGACGGTAGAGGCTCGGGAAAGTGCTATCAATTATGCCTTACTCCTTGGATGATCGAACGCAACCTCGGCTCCGGCGAAGAAATGCTCTCTCTCTGTTGCTCTCTGTGTGTGCAAAAGGAATAATCCCATGCTATTTATAGGAATTTGTGATGAGTGGGGTGTACAGCCACGTGGCCACATCATTGTAACTGCGCTTTGAGAAGTGGGCGGTTGGGGAATGGTTAAGATTAATCTTTATCTGTTTGTTGCAATAAATCTGGACTGTTATGTTGGTTGAAATAAATCAGAACTGCTATGATCTGTTGGTTGCAATAAATATGAGTTGTTAAGACTTAGTCAACTTCTGCCACGTATCCCAATTGCCACTATATTGCGAGCCGCATGAAGGACTGTCCCCATATCTGAGCCGCATGAGGGTGGCCTCATAACCGAGCTACATGAGGGTGGCCTCATAACCGAGCCGCATGAGGGTAGCCTCATAACCGAGCCGCATGAGGGTGGCCTCATGACCGAGCAGCATGAGGGTGGCCTCATAACCGAGCCACATGAGGGTGGCCTCATAACCGAGCCGCATGAGGGTGGCCTCATGTCTGAGTCGCATGAAGGCCACACAGGCGATCCGCAAAGAGAACTTTTTTGGACTTTGTGAACTGCGTCCGATAGCATGAAGATTCTCTCTTCTTTTTATGAGCATGTCGCGTATCTTCTTTATGTCAGAGCCATCACATCAGAGCTGTCACTTTGTGTCAGAGCATTAATGGCCAGCTGCACGGAGTAATTTATGGCCAGCTATATGGGCCTATTTCGAATCGTATAAGGCAACGTGGCTTTTTCTGAGCCGCATGAAACTATCTGAGCCGCATGAAGCTCTCAGAGATTTTTGAGCCGCATGAAATTCCCCAAGTTTTGAGCCGCATGGAGTTTCATATTGATTCTGGGCCGCATAAGATTATTATTCTTTTCTGCTTCTACAAGACCCCCTTCAAAGTTTTCAATTTGTAAAATTGAAATACTTTGAATAAGAAGCATGGGTATGTCCGCATAAGCTCTTCATGCCGCATAGACTTCTCTGGCCGCATAGATTTCTCTGGCCACATAGTCTTCTCTGGCCGCATAGTCTTCTCTGGCCGCATAGACTTCTCCGGCCGCATAGTCTTCTCTGTCCTCATGCTAGTCTTTGTGCCACATAGGCGTCTCATTAATTGCTCTTGATTTATTTTGATTTTAAAGCCGTCTTTTGGATAGGTTCCTGTGACGCCCCAGAACCAAAATACTGGAGAGCGGGGACGTACATAGCCAGCTACGTATATTGAAATGGAATCCACCTTGCTATACGGTCACGGCTGTCTAGATATGAGGGTTTACTACAAGCCAACGGTCTCTTAAGGTCAAGCCTATTGTCTCAATCTCAAGCAAGTAATATAGTTACAAGATGTTAGACCACCAATATACAATAAAAGGCGTCCCAAATATTGCATATTCAGCTGATCATAAAGCTAGTCATACAAAATACGAGGACTAGCAAGAGTTAAGTCATACATGATCAACCCTAGGATTTGTTAATCATGTTACAGCCCGTAGGCAGACAGTAAGTAAATATGCATCGAGCTAACAGGTGCTCGTCGGCTAAACGCCTCAAAAGAATAATTTTATAACGTAGTGAGCGAATCAAAATGGAAAACCACTCGTAGCCCGAGTTCCGTCTAGTCGCCACAATTGGGCCGGAGGTTCGGTAGATCGTCTGGTGCAGCTCCGAAATTTGGCCACACAAAACCAGCTGGGTCAAACCCCGGAAAGAGCAAGTGCCACAAGGAGGCCACAAAATAAGAACAAAAGCCAGCATATCTGAATATAAGAAAATGGAAGAAGGTACAAGTAATAAAGAGTGCAACAGGACAATACACGACTAGGGACTAGGAACCATTCCGGGAGCCAGGTTACAACCCTTAAACCAAACAAGGACCGGGGTTGTAACCCTTCGCCTGAATAGCACTTTGTCTCTACCCATTTATTGTTCAAGATAAGTAAAACAATCATGTTCAGGAGTACCAGGTACTGGGTCTAGACGAGATTTAGACAGGGCTGGACACCATCCATTCACCAGCGGCCAAGCAAATACTACGGCTTACTACTTAACTAACTAGGGTTATCACAAGCCTAATTACTAACAAGATACAAATGAGAAATTCCCAGTCCTAAGCCCTGCAGACTATCCAGTTATCCTTCCGCGGGTTGAGAGTATGGTTGGGTACATTGCCCAGGAGACGATATACCCTTAGGTGACTTAGAGAGTGCAACACATGACAGTGTGCTAGAAATGTGCCCTACTCGTCGGCAGGCTACAAGTCCATTTAAAGCGCCCAGATAACGAGATTGCCTGTGACTGGAAATTCTCCATGAACTATAGTTTGATCTAGTCATTAGCCTAATCCATATTCAGTGTGAATCCCTGACCGTGGTAACCAGGGAGTCACGTCCTAGACATGATGCAAGACAAGACAAGACGAGACAAGTAGATTGCACGAAGCAACAAGAATGGACATCCACGGAGTCAGAGTTGATTATATGAGTCAAGTTAGCCATCGCAACAGCATCAAGTCAAGTCAAGTTACAAGTCAGGAGTGTGCCGCCACGGGCCACTATCAAGTTATCCAGTACCAAGGTTAATTATGAATCACATGTTACAAGTTAAGAGCGCACCCCATCGGGTCACTACTAAGAAGATCGGAAGTACTAGGATCATAAATCACAGAAATCCCGAAAACCGTACTAGTCATAAGCAAAACACCAAAACCATGCCAGGTCGTGTTGGGTCGAGACAGTCGTGTAGTGTGGAACAAGATCTCAAAACTCCAATCCACAAGAGAAGCCAAGTCCAAGAAACAAAACCAAACCATCATGGGCAAGTGGGTTGCGCAGGGGATCAGATTGCGCTGGGGAAGTAGACTGCGCAGGGGAATGAACTGCGCTGAGGTTGGGTTGCGCTAGGGTCGGGTTGCGCTGGGTCGGGTTGCGCTGGGAGTGAGCTGCGCAGGGGACGAGCCACGCTAGGATTGAGTTGTGCTGGAGCCGAGCCGAGCTGAGAGCGAGCTGCACATCAGTCAAGTGCGCTGGGGTCGGCTTGTGCAGCGGTCAAGTGTGCTAGGGAATAGAAGGTGCTGGAGCTAAAGTGCGCCAGTGCAGGCCAGCTCAGCGCAATGCGCTGGCCGAGGAGTTGTGCAGTTCGGCCATGCGCTAAAGAGCGCTGGCCGGAGGATCATCTCTCTCTCTGGCGAGAGAAAAACCCTATGAACACCAATATTCCAATCTTCATATCTTAGCCAAAACAAAACCAAATTTAGATTTTCAAAGTTCTAACTTGTGTAAAATTGAATTTTCTTCCACATGGAAGCCTCAAAACAAGGAAAAATCTAAGTTTAATAGATCAAAACCAAGAAAATCCAAAATGGTTAAACTTAGATCTAGAAAAATGGAAGCTCCAAATCACAAAATGCCAAGTTCTAATGTTGTTCACCATGGCCTAATCTAGCTAATGGACAAATAAAATAGGATGCTTATTTGGTGGCAAGGTACACTTGCCTAGGTGTTGGTGTTGTGTGGAGGAATGAAGAAGAAGATGAAGAAATTAATGGAAGTTATGAGGAGAGAGAAAGTTAGATGGGGTTTTAATGAGGGTTGTGTGTTTGTTGAGGGTGGAGGTTAGCTAAGTGTGTTCCAATGCATACTAAACCAAACCAAACCAATTCCTTCTCCACAAAATAAAATCACGCCGGGTCCAAAAACCCAATTTTTACGAGAAAACTAAAATCCGCAAGTTAAGCCAAAACTCAATTACAGGCCAAATTCCGAGAAAATAAAATACAGGTCCGAAATACACATAAGCCTAATCAAAATACGTATTCCGAAATATGGACATTACAACTCTATCCACCTTAAAAGAATTCCGTCCTCGGAATTTAAATCAAGATACTTAGAGATGTAAGAGCCAGCTATGCTATCCACAATTAAGCTACACTAAGCAAACAATCAAACAATCATACACGCAAGCAAGGGATGGAAGGCATAAGGCATAAGGAAGACATTATACCTTACGAGTCAAACAAGTCGGGATATCGCGATCGGATGTTATCCTCACGCTCCCACGTTGACTCACCTAGAGAGTGATGACCCCAAGCAACACGGACTAAGCTAATAGTCTTGTTCTTGCGTATCTTTTCTCTCCGGTCCAATATAGACACGGGCCTCTCCTCATACGAAAGGTTGGTACTAACAACCAATTTCGAATGGTCCAGGATATGGCTCGGGTTCGGGATGTACCATCGTAATTGGGACACATGGAATACATCATACACCTCACTTAGCGACGGCGAAAGAGCGAGACGATAGGTTACATCTCCTACTCGCTCCAGGATATCGAATGGCCCTATATACCTAGGACTAAGCTTTCCCATACACCAAAGCGAATGACGCCGCGGTTAGGCGAGATCCTAAGGAATATATGGTCGTCGATAGCAAACTCTAAGGGACGTCGATGAGCATCGGCCCAATGGCGCTGGCGATCTTGGGCCACTCAAAGACGATCTCTGATTCTTCTGACCACTTCAACTGTCTGGGCAATCATTTCTGGACCAAGCATCTGCCTCTCTCCAACATCATCCCAGGTTAACGGGGATCTGCACTTCCTGCCATATAAGGCCTCGAAAGGTGCCATCTGGATACTGGCCTGGTAACTATTGTTGTACGAGAATTCTACCAGGTGCAGGTGATCCTCCCATAAACCACCGAAGTCAAGGGTACAAGATCTCAACATATCTTCAAGAGTCTGGATCGTGCGTTCCGACTGACCATCTGTCTGCAGGTAATAAGCTGAGCTAAACTGAAGGTGAGTCCCCAAACTTTCTTACAAGCTGTACCAAAAGTGTGATGTGAATCTTGAATTCCTGTCTGAGGTGATACTGATGGGCACACCGTGAAGCCTGACAATCTGCCTGAGGTATATTTCTGCTAGCTGAGCCGTCGACTGACCAACTCTGAATGGAAGAAAGTGAGCCACTTTCATGAGCCTGTCAACTATAACCCAAATAGCATCTCGACCAGCTGGGGTTCTAGGCAATCCAGTCATAAAATCCATGGTCACATGCTCCCACTTCCATTCTGGAATCGGCAAGGGCTGAAGAAGTCCAGCGGGCCTCTGATGTTCAGCTTTAACCTGTTGGCAAACCAAACACCGAGAGACAAACCGGGCTATCTCCCTCTTTATGCCATTCTACCAGAAGTACTGACGGATATCACGGTACATCTTCGTACCACCGGGATGTATAGAATACTGTAAACTGTGAGCTTCTGCCATGACCTTCTGTCTGATATCTCCACTGGGTACACAAAGACGTGCCGTGCCAAAGTGTACCATCTTTATGAATGCACAACTCTGGCCTTCTTCCTGCCGCACACTCTGCTCTGAGTCGTTGAATCTTGGAATCTGTAGACTGCGCCATCCGGATCCTCTCAACTATACTGGACTGAACCTGTAGACTGGCCATCAATGCCACGTTGGTTGGAAGAACCACTTCAATTCTCATCTTCTGAAGATCTGCCAATAATTTTAGTTGCGCTGTTAGGAAGTAAACTCCGGCTCTCCTGCTCAATGCATCTGCTACAACGTTGGCCTTCCCTGGGTGATACTGTAAGTCCACATCGTAGTCCACCAGTAGCTCGAGCCATCTTCTCTGCCGCATGTTAAGGTCCTTCTGGGTGAAAACATACTTCAGGCTCTTGTGATCAGTAAATATCTCCACTCTATCTCCATACAAGTAGTGCCGCCAAAGCTTAAGCGCAAATACTATCGCTGCCAGTTCCAAGTCGTGGGTCAGGTAATTCTTCTCATAATCACGAAGTTGACGTGACGCATAAGCTATTACCTTCCCATGCTGCATCAAGACACACCCCAATCCTCTCCTGAAGCGTCGTAATAAACTGTGAATCCTCCGGTCCCATCTGGAAGCGTGATAATGGAAGCCGTTATCAAACCTTGCTTCAACTTCTCAAATGATTCCTGATACTCTGATGTCCAAGTAAACTGTACATCCTTGCGGGTCAACTGGGTCATCGGCGCCGAAATCCTTGTAAAATCTGAAATAAATCGCCGATAGTAGCCGGCTAATCCAAGAAAGCTGCGAACCTCTGCCACTGAACTAGGTACTGGCCATGTCTCGATAGCCACAATCTTCTAGGGATCTACTTCCACTCCTCCTCGGGTAATGATATGACCCAAGTACGAAATACGATCGAGCCAAAACTCACATTTACTGAACTTGGCGTACAACTGATGCTCTCTAAGCGTTTGAAGGACGATTCTGAGATACTGCTCATGCTCTGCTTCGCTCTTGCTATAGACCAGGATATCATCTAGGAATACGATCATGAACCGATCCAAGTGAGGCATGAAAATACGATTCATGAGGTCCATGAATACGGCTGGCGTATTGGTTGCTCCAAAGGGCATAACAAGGAACTCCCAATGTCCATACCTAGATCAAAAAGCTGTCTTCGGGATGTCCTGCTCTCTGACTCTGATCTGGTGGTATCTTGACCGCAAATCTATCTTCGAGAACACTGAAGCCCCTTTGAGTTGATCAAACAAGTCATCTATCCTCGGGAGAGGGTATATATTCTTGATTGTCACTGAGTTCAAGGTATGATAATCTACACATAATCTGAACATACCATCCTTCTTTTTCACAAGAAGCATCGGGGCTCCCTAAGGCGATCCACTTGCACGAATGAATCCCTTGGTCCTGAGTTCTTCAATCATCTTATACAAAATCTCCAACTCTGAAGGCGCCATCCTGTAGACTCGCTCTGATACTGGTGCTGTCCCTGGGATCAAGTCTATAGTGAACTTGATCTCTCTCTCTGGTGGCATCCCTGGAAGTTCCTCTGGGAAGACATCTGGAAACTCTTCAACTATCTGGGATAACTACACTGCTGCTACTGCCATCCGTAATACTGGAGAAGATGGCTCCACTGCGCCTCTAGAAAATAAAAACTCTGGCTCTCATGGAATACTAAAGACAACCCTGCCAACATGGCAGTCTATCCTAGCATACTGGTTTCTCAACCAATCCATGCCTAAGACTACATCATAGTCTGCCATAGGAAACTCTATAAATCTAGCGGGGAGCTCTCTATCGCTAACTACGATCCGATACGAGGAAAACACTCGATCTACTCCATAAGACCATTACCAGTAAGTATATTGAGCCTCAATGATAATGACTTGGGCTCCAAACCTATCCGTGTCACGAATCGTGCAGACATGAATGAATGCGATACACCAGAATCAAATAATACCAATGCTGGAGAAGAGTTGACGAGAATAGTACCTGCTACTACCTCACCTGGTGCAACTTCTTCTTCTATAGCCATCATCATTGCCTGACCTTATCCTCTGGCTGTAGGTCCCCTCTGTTGGAAACCTCTCTGCCTGCTCTGCACTTGGGCTTGAGTATACTGCTGCTGGTTCTGCTGATGAAACGCCTAGGCCTGAGGCAACAATGGCCTCGGGTAATGCTGCTGCTGCATAGGTCCCTTAACCGACGGACTGTTAGGTTGGAAGAGGACGAACTACCCCTATTCGGGCAGGCCCCTATCTTGTGATCTGCCGCTCCACAAGCCAAGTATAATTCCTGTGCCCTGTGACAATCTGCCACCACGTGCCCTGGCTTCCCGCAATGAGAACATCCCATCGCGGAAATCTGCTTCTGCTTTGCTGCGGGTACGTCGGGGTTGAATGCTGAACCGACGTTACTGAGGCCGTCCGCCTCGGAGTTCCAATGGTCAAACCCCTAGCTACCGGGGCTGGAGCTGATGATTGGTGCATCTGATTATGGGACGGCTTCCTACCTCCGGTCCTATCTATGATCCTCTGGGAGGTGTACTCGTACCTTCTAGCTGCCCTCAATACTGCATCGAACGTCTGGTGCTCGAACTGCTCAACTGCCAATAAGATCTCCAAATGCAGCCCCTGCTGGAACCACTGGGCCCTATCAAACTCGGTTGCCACCAAGGTGGGGGCAAACCTACCGAGTCTAGAAAACTCAGATGCATAACCGTTGACCGTTCTGCCTCCTTGCTTCAAGTTGGTAAACCTCGTCTGCAGGTCGTACCGAGCTACAGCATCAAAATACTTTGTCTGGCATCTTTCTCTAAACACCGCCCAAGTAACCGGCGCCACTAATCCTACGGCCTGTGCCGCCCACCAACTGCGAGCCAAGTCTAGCAACTGTAGGTGTACCACCGCCACCTTCTCATTCTCAGGTGTCCTAGCTGCTTCCAGAACCACCTTGGTATCCTGAAACCAAGCATCCGCGGCAATCGTATCCTCGCTGCTGTCGAAGAATGGAAGGTTCAGGCGCTTGAAGCTGTTGGCCGCGCTGTTCCCTGGATAACCGCCTCTGGTCAAAGCATCTACCACTGCCTGGTGCAAGGCGTCTCCTCTACGATCCTGGGAAGCTATCAAGGTCCTGATGAGACCTACCAAGGTGCCATCGTCAGGCTCTGCAGGCTGGACAGGCTGAACTGGTAGCTCTCCTCCAGTAGGCACAACTCTGGAGGCTACTCCGGAATGCTGGGCTTGATCTCCGGGTTGCGGCTGGTCCACGGGAGTTGCTCCACCTCGTTGATCAGTGGGGTCAGGTACAATGCTGCTGAAGAAGATAACATAGGAAACAATAAGGAAGGACTAGGACAGATCAACGATACAAGCATGTGATCAGGTCAAGATTCTCAGAAATTTGAAGACACAAGCAGAGATCAAGGGAATACTGATTGAGACATCTATTAGGTTAACCCTCACAATCTTGAATGCCAAGACCTGCATGGGCCACCACTTAAACCATATGACGCCCCAGAACCAGAATACTGGAGAGCGGGGGGCGTACATAGCCAGCTACGTATATTGAAATGGAATCCACCTCGCTATACGGTCACGGCTGTCTAGATATGAGGGTTTACTACAAGCCAACGGTCTCTTAAGGTCAAGCCTATTGTCTCAATCTCAAGCAAGTAATATAGTTACAAGACGTTAGACCACCAAATATACAATAAAAGGCGTCCCAAATATTACATATTCAGCTGATCATGAAGCTAGTCATACAAAATACGAGGCCTAGCAAGAGTTAAGTTATACATGATCAACCCTAGGATTTGTTAATCATGTTACAAGCCCGTAGGCAGACAGTAAGTAAATATGCATCGAGCTAACATGTGCTCATCGGCTAAACGCCTCAAAGAATAATTTTATAACGTAGTGAGCGAATCAAAATAGAAAACCCACTCGTAGCCCGGGTTTCGTCTAGTCGCCACCATTGGGCTGGAGGTTCGGTAGATCCTCAGGTGCAGCTGTCGAAATCTGGCCACACAAAACCAGCTGGGTCAAAACCCCGGAAGAGCAAGTGCCACAAAAAGGCCACAAAATAAGAACAAAAGCCAGCATATCAGAATATGAGAAAATGGAAGAAGGTACAAGTAATAAAGAGTGTAACATGACAATACACGACTAGGGACTAGGAACCATTTCGGGAGCCAGGTTACAACCCTTAAACCAAACAAGGACCAGGGTTGTAACCCTTCACCTGAATAGCACTTTGTCTCTACCCATTATTGTTCAAGATAAGTAAAACAATCATGTTCAGGAGTACCAGGTACTGGGTCTAGACGAAACTTAGACAGGGCTGGACACCATTCATTCACCAGCGGCCAAGCAAATACTACGGCTTACTACTTAACTAACTAGGGTTATCACAAGCCTAATTACTAACAAGATGCAAATGAGAAATTCCCAGTCCCAAGCCCTGCGCAGACTATCCAGTTATCCTTCCGCGGGTTGAGAGTATGGTTGGGTACAACGCCCAGGAGACGATATACCCTTAGGTGACTTAGAGAGTGCAACACATGACAGTATGCTGGAAATGTGCCCTACTCGTCGGCAGGCTATAAGTCCATTTAAAGTGCCTAGATAACGAGATTGCCTGTGAATAAAAATTCTCTATGAACTATAGTTTGATATAGTCATTAGCCTAATCTATATTCAGTATGAACCCCTGACCGTGGTAACCAGGGAGTCACGTCCTAGATATGATGCAAGATAAGACAAGACAAGTAGATTGCACGAAGCAACAAGAATGGACACCCACGGAGTCAGAGTTGATTATATGAGTCAAGTTAGCCATCGCAACAGCATCAAGTCAAGTCAAGTTACAAGTTACAAGTCAGGAGTGTGTCGCCACGGGCCACTATCAAGTTATCCAGTACCAAGGTTAATTATGAATCATAGGTTACAAGTTAAGAGCGGACCCCATCGGTCACTACTAAGAAGATCAGAAGTACTAGGATCATAAATCACAGAAATCCCGAAAACCGTACTAGTCATAAGCAAAACACCAAAACCGTGCCAGGTCGTGTTGGGTCGAGACAGTCGTGTAGTGTGGAACAAGATCTCAAAACTCCAATCCACAAAGAGAAGCCAAGTCCAAGAAACAAAACCAAACCATCATGGGCAAGTGGGTTGCGCAGAGGGTCAGATTACGCTGGGGAAGTGGACTGTACAGGGGATTGAACTGCGCTGAGGTTGGGTTGTGCTAGGGTCGGCTTGCGCTGGGAGCGAGCTGTGCAGGGGATAAGCCGTGCTAGGATTGAGTTGCGCTGGAGCTGAGCCGAGCTGAGAGCGAGCTGTGCAGCAGTCAAGTGCGCTGGGGTCGGCTTGCACAGCGGTCAAGTGCGCTAGGGAATGGAAGGCGCTGGAGCTAAAGAGCGCCAGCACAGGTCAGCTCAGCGCAATGTGCTGGCCGAGGAGTTGCGCAGTTCGGCCATGCACTAAAAAGCGCTGGCCGAGGATCATCTTCTCCATCTGGCCGAGAGAAAAACCCCATGAACACCAATATTCCAATCTTCATATCTTAGCCAAAACAAAACCAAATTTGGATTTTCAAAGTTCTAACTTGTCTAAAATTGAATTCTCTTCCACATGGAAGCCTCAAAACAAGAAAAAAAAATCTAAGTTTAATAGATCAAAAACAAGAAAATCCAAATTGGTTAAAACTTAGATCTAGAAAAATAGAAGCTCCAAATCATAAAATGCCAAGTTCTAATATTGTTTACCATGGCCTAATCTAGCTAATGGACAAATAAAATGGGGTACTTATTTGGTGGCAAGGTGCACTTGCCTATGGTGTTGGTGTTGTGTGGAGGAAGGAAGAAGAAGATGAAGAAATTAATGGAAGTTATGAGGAGAGAGAAAGTTAGGTGGGGTTTTAATGAGGGTTGGTGTGTTGTGTCGAGGGTGGAGGTTAGCTAAGTGTGTTCTAATGCATACTAACCAAACCAAACCAATTCATTCTCCACAAAATAAAACCACGCCGGGTCCAAAAACCCAATTTTTACGAGAAAACTAAAATCCGCAAGTTAAGCCAAAACTTAATTACAGGCCAAATTCTGAGAAAATAAAATACAGGTCCGAAATACACATAAGCCTAATCAAAATACGTATTCCGAAATACGGGCATTACAGTTCCCAAGAGTTGGCATTAAATATTTAGATTTGTCTTGATGATTCTGAGCATTCTTTTTTGCATGAAAGGGGATAGAATCCCAAGGGTCGACTTTATCTTCTAGGCAGCACGAAATTCGAAGCGCCTATCGGTTCACACGCCCCTGTTAGCCTATAAATATGAGCAATTTTTGAAGAGAGAGATTCTTTACTCTCTTCTTTCTTCAAGTTTTCTTGCCCTAGTCGCCGTCTCTCCTTCTCCTTCGGTCATCAATGGCTCCTGTGTTGTGGCGAAGGGCAAAGGAGTTGCCTCCTCGTCAGCCATCCCAGTTTACTCCGACGTTCATCCTGCCATTGACGATAAGAATGTTGGGAGAAAACTGCATGGATTCAAACCCTAACCATAATGGCTATGTCGCATATTTTATGCGCAAGCTTTTCTCTTTGGCATATTCTTCGTCTTCATTGAACTGTTTAAGTTCGGTGTGATAAATCCGCATATGCTGTGCTGTATGGACCGCATGAACGTCTCATGTCCGAGCCGCATGGGATATACCTCATGGAACCGCATGAGAGTTGCTTCATGTCCGAGCCGCATGAGAGTTGCTTCATGACTGAGCTGCATGAGAGTTGCTTCATGACCGAGCCGCATAAGAGTTATCTCGTGGCCGCATAAGCACCCTATGAACTGGGCCACATGAAGACCCACCTAATCAGAGCCGCATAAGCTCCTTTAAACTGGGCCGCATAAAGATCCACCTAATCAGTACCGCATAAGCTCCTTTAAACTGGGCCACATAAAGACCCACCTAATCAGAGCCGCATAAGCTCCTTAAAATTGGGCCGCATGCAGCCCCACCGAACAGAGCCGCATAAGCTCAGAACACACTAAGTGGTTTTCTCTGGCCATCTTCTAACTTGTTTTTTTTGTCTTTTTCAGTGAAGTTGCCAGTCAATCCTGCAGGAGAACCTTGGTAAGTCGAGCCCAATCTGCTGTGGGTGTGAGGTTCGACCATTTAGTTGATTATGTGTCGAACCAGTTTCCCAAAGATGAACCTGAGGAGAGGCTGAGAGATATCAAAAACCAGTCCTTCTACTTTCTCTCGGGTATGATGAATTCGGGGAAATTGGAGGGCCAACACATGAAACCTGCATTCCTCTTTGGGGATGCCCTGACTGTAAAGAATTCCAATATTTTAGATATATCTGAAAGTTGATGTTTTTTTCTAACGGGATGGTGATCCACATTCCTCAGATGGAGCATCACTTCCCGCTGTCGTGGTTCAACATGCTGCCAATGGACAGAAAAATGGTGGACTTCTTGACTCCGAGCCGACAGGGAATGTTTGTGGGTGATATTCACTATAACAGAAAGTTGGGGTCGATGGTTGCGGGAAGGACACCGATCAGCTGCTACGTGATGGGGTTGGCCCCAGGTAGCTTCTTAAATGTGCAGGGTCCCAACTTCCGGTTCTCTCAGGCTGACACTTTTATGAACCAGCTTGCTCAGAAAGGGTCCTACCCCATTGGTCGGTTGGCGCTGCTGAATTGGATGAACCCTATTCCTTCATGGACCAACTTGACCATATGGATCTTACGGACATACGAGAATCTCATGTGCTAGATTGGCTTGTATCATGCCATTCGGGTCACCTGTTATGGTCTGCCCATAAATAAGAAGCTCTTCATGGCTCTTCTTGAAATGTACAACCACCAAACGGGGACCTTCTTTACCCCTGGAGGGGAGATGGGGCTCGCTCTCCATGAGATGCGTGAAGTCTCCAGGCTGTCTTGGGGAAATAAAGTCTTCGAAGCGTATACCCCCACGAACAAAGAGTTCGAGGAGTTGGAGCAACGGTTCCCGGGCTTTGTGGCTGTCTACCAGGAATTGCTGTGTCACCACAGCACGTGCCAGCAGATGTCGAAGAAGAAGAACGACATCTCGGAAGGGAACCTTTCTCATACGAAGGCCTGGCTCAGTTACCTTTTTAAGCTCGGCGCCTCAGGCCGGGTTTCTTCCTGAAGTCCTCGAACCCGGGAGGAGGTGCAGGACCAGGTGTCGACCGCCAAGAGGGTGAAAACCATAAGCGACAGATTTGGGAGTCAATCTGACTCTTTTACTTATTTTTATCAGGATACTCAGCAGATGTCTGACAAGGCTCTCCTGGCGGGATTTCTGATGGTATGGCTGCGGAACTACGTAGTTTCGGAAGGGGCTGGCTCTATTGAAAGGATCAGCCGTAACTTTATTCTCTCCGCTGTGAAGCTGGGCTTTGGGGCCCGACTAGCTCTCCTTCCTGCTATGGTATGTAGCATATACCATGGCCTCCGCACTTTATCGTCCAAGGTCATTGCCCGTGATACGGCGAAGGACTTTGAACGAATCGAGCTGCCCTATCATTATCTGATGGGGTAGCTGTTGATGCACTGCCAGTCTTTGAAGAGGCTTGGCCCAGAAGACGACGTAACTGCTGATAATGCTTTCATCTTCCAGTATCGCCGTATGTCCTGTGAGTGCAGTACTATGCCAGCCTATCGGATGGCGCTGACAAGAGTGGACAGATACACCTTTTTCGTGTCTGTTCTTCATTTTACTGATGAAGAAGTGAATGGTGTACATCTTGATGGTACTGGGCCTCCTCACCTCTTGTCCGATAAAATGCTCCTCTGGTTGCAGAATATCCGTCCTGTACATCTAGTATATCACAATCGTAACTCTATCTTCTTGGAGCCTTACTTACCTAGTCGGTTCTTCCGGCAGTTTGGGTACAGTCAGACGTTCCTGGACAATCCCAGCTCCTGCCTGAGTTTTGAGGGTAGCGTCCTTAACGACATCCGGGCTTGGCACTACTATAACATGCTTCACACCTGCACCAGCTTTTCTGTGCCTGATGCTAGGGAGTCAGGGCAAATTTTGTACTTGGCGGCTCTGTACCATGTTATGGTGAACAAGCCCCCTCATGATTTTGACCCAAGTACCAGTTTTATTGTTGGTACTGGCTTGGAGGAAAAGCCGAAAGGGTCCAAGACGAGGAAAAAGAAGAGAAACACGGTCGATGTGTCAGACTCAGAGTCCATCAACATGGACGAGGAGGATGACGTCGATGACTTGTCTCTTCCTCTTGCCGATGATGTGGTGGCAGATCAGCCCCCTGTTGCGCCTAGTCCTTCTCGAAAGTGAAGCAGGCATGGGTCCGCTGCTGGCGGCATAACTTACTCTCGTAAACGGGCTGCGGTTAAACCTCGCGGGCCAATCATTAGGGAGAGAAGCGAGGATGTTGATGCCGTTTCGGAGGTGACTCAAAATTACAACCATCTTTTTGTTAGCTCTTCTTTTTCGTACTATAATCTGATCATTCTCCTTTTCTTTGTAGGCGTCAGGAGAAGTAGACTCTCGAGAGCCGGTTACTATCTCGAAGGTCGATCCGGCTCTAGCCACTTTAATTAGTGACATGAGTGCCGAGGTTATTTTCGCTAGGGTTCTTCCGGCAACGGCTGAGGTTCTTCCCGTTGCTGACATCTCGACCCAGGGCGATATGGGCTCTACTGAGCCAATCTTCGAGGTTATTGAATTCCAGTCGGGTGATATTGACCCCATTACATCTACCTCCGGGACGGCTGGGGCAGAGGAACCAGCTGTATTCGGCTCAGATGTCGCTGGTGAGGAGGATACAATGGCTGTGAGCGATCCTCAGCTTCAGCAACCCTCCTCTGGTAAGCTAAGTCAAGTCTTGACTAGTGAGGGGGTTTATTTTCTCTATCTTCACATCCTTCAGGTTAAGCTGATCGATGGTTGCTCCGGACATACAGGTTATACTCCTTCGCTGCCAATGACGGATACCATCGAGGGAGAAGTCACCAGAGGGGATCTGGTGGAAGAAAGTTTGCCTCCTCCTCCTTCAACTCATGTCGAGGAGCCTCCTGCCGGCTCGAGTTCGAAAGAACAGGCAGTAGAACGGTCGGGACGGGGAGAGATGGTCCCTGCATCCTCCTTGGTCCATGTGGCTCCGAAGGTCGACCTTTTTGCCCTACCCAGTCTCCGGATTCTTCGGGCTGCAGAGGAAGAGATGGCCACTATTCAAGCGTCCTATCGCTCAGAACTTGTTTCTCTAGTGGCAGGGAAGTCAAGTTCTGGTGCATCTTCTTCAACTCTGCCAGCTACTCTTCCTTTGACACCATCTTCTTCGGAAGTTCTGGATGAATCGTCGAAGAACGTGGTTCACAGTTTCTACTGCCACCTGAAGCGAGGGTTTGAAGCTGCTGTAGAGAGGGGGACATCTTTTGTATTGGCCCGTCAATGTGCCCGCGGCCAGATTGAACTCCTCAGAACTCTCCACGGCGGGTAGGGATGGTCGAGCTTTTGGAGCCCAAATTACTAGAAGCCGATCAGCTCGTGGCCTAGCTTCAAGTACTGCAGAAAGTCGATCTATCTTCAGCAATAGATCAGGAGCGTGCCTTCCTTATAACAGCCATAGAAAAGGTAAGGATGATACGGGAGACGTCCGAGCCTGTTCTAGTGAAGGACCTTCAAGATTTATCTCTGCAGTACGATCAATTAAGCCGTCGGAGAGAGAAATGCATTGCTCGGGAAGAGGCCGCCTCTCGTAGGATAATCGATACGAAGGAGCAGATCCTCCAGCTTCAGAAGCAATTGGCTATTTTGGAATCTGAGCTCCAGGCTTCTCGCCAAGACAAGGAGCTAATTCTTCAGGAAGCTGACCGGGTCACCCGAACCTCCACTGCCTTGGAGCTTGCACTGAAGAAACTCGAAGACGGCTGGCAGGCACATGCACATCTGGAGGATGCAGAGAGGTTGACCCAGGAGGCTGAGCGCCGGGCCAAACGGAGGATTGAGTGGTCGACGGCCCAGCTGAAGGACCGGCTTAGAGAGCTGTGCGTTGCCGAACCATAATCGGCCTTTTCTTTCTTTTTATCATTTATGTTCTTTTATTTTAACAGGGACACAGTCCCAGAAAAAATGTAGTACTTTTGATTTTCAATGAATGACTATGTTTATATTACTCTTTATCTGTTGTGCTCGTACTGTATCTGTAGTATAATGGCATTTGCCCCACTGGGGGACTTTCTGTGGACCTATTACCCTTGGTATATCTTGGTTTTATGTATGGATAATAAGTTTGATAGGGATACCTAGAACAACTCCACGGTAAGGTAGATATGGAAGTTCTTGGTATTGGGCGAAAGAATGCCATGGAACAGCTGGGTTCCAGAGGCATGAAATTTGTGAGAAAAGAGGCACATGTACTAGGGGACCTAGTACAACATTTATGGTTAACTGCGGACATTTGTGGTCAATTGTGGACATTGTGGTCAACTGTGGACATTTATGGGCCTATTATCCTTGGCGTACCCTGGTTTTGGGTACGGATAATAAGTCGAGAGAAAACCGACATACTTACTCAGAGGTAATGAGGACGTGGTAAATATGAGGGCTTTACAATGGAGTCTTCCTACTCAGAGGTAATGAGGACGTGGCAGGAGTGGACTCCACGAAGGGTATATAAAACAACTCAGAGGTAATATGGACGTGGAAGTTCTACGTAAGGGATGGTTTGTTTTTGATGGAAGTGAAACAACTCAGAGGTGACATCGACGTGGCTGTTTCGGGAATTTTATGGATCTGTTACCCTTTTTTATGCACTGAAAGCACGGGTAATAGATTAAGAGGAAAATGCTCTTTTAGGAAGGAAGTTCAGAGGTATGATCATACATGACTTACCACCCCAAAGATGCGATATAGATTCATTTAGAGTGACCGGAGTGTAAGTTCAGCGGTACCTAAGGGTACATAACTTAACAATCCGGTTGATTTGGCGGGTGTCGTTTAGACATAATAGTTCTTCAGAAACTTGTCGGTGATGGGCATCATGAGCAAGTCTCCATTTTGCTTTACGAAACGGTATGCGCCATTGGAGAATACAGCCTCGATGATAAATGGGCCCTCCCACTTTGGTTGGAACTTGCCGGCGGTTTTGTGAGTCATAACCATCGGCCTCCGAACTGCCAAAACGAGATCGCCCACTTGGAATGTTCTAAGTTTAACCTTCTTGTTGAAGGCTTCAGAGATGCCTGCTTGATAAAGCTCGATTCGTTGTTGAGCTAACAGGCGCTTCTCATCTAAGGCCTCCAACTCTTGTAGCCGGCGACGGTAATTATCGTCCGTCGTCAATCGGTAAGAGAGGGCGACACGGAGCGAGGGAATTTGAGTCTCCAATGGGAGAACTGCTTCACTTCCGTACACCAGAGAGAATGGTGTGTTCCCAGTGGCCGTCCGGACTGTAGTACGGTACGCCCATAAGTATTTGCCAAGCTTTTTATTCCAGTCACGTTTGTTTGAGGACACGAACTTCTTGAGAAGCTTGATTATAGTTTTGTTGAATGCTTCCACCAAACCATTAGTCGCCGGGTTGTAGGGTGTTGATGCAACATTCGAAATCCGATGTTTATTGTAAAACCGATAGAAGGCGTGGCTTGCGAACTGTGGACCATTGTCGTGGATGATCCTTTGAGGCAGTCTAAAGCGATAGATGACTTGATGCTTGAGGAAGCTGATCACGTTTGATGTCTTCACTTCTGCAAGCGGAACAACTTTTACCTATTTGGAGAAGCAATTCGTAATTGCCAGTATAAACCGGTGTCCTCTGGATGAAGGTAGGGTGATCGGACCGATAATATCCATTCCTCATGCCTCAAATGGCCAGGATGCCACCATCAAATATAGGAATTCGGATGGTTGGTGTATGAAATCTGCTTGGACCTAACAAGATTTATACTTTCTTGCATAGTCTATCACATCTGCTACCATCGTGGGCCAGTAATAGCTCATCCGGCGAAGGCGGTCTTGCAGCTTCGGGCCAGGTTGATGGGCCCCACAAACGCCATCGTGAGCTTTGCGTACCGCTCCTTTGGCTTCTATATTTGACAAACACCGAAGCAGTAGTCCATCGTAAGATCTTCGATACAGCATCTTTGTCTCTGTATCTTAGAAGAATCTGAGAGAATGTCTTCTAATAGAGGTGGCATCTTTCGGGTTTTCCGATAAGATACCATAGACTGTGAAGTCGATAAATGGGAGTCTCCAGTCCTGTGTCTCGTCGACCGTCAGGGCAGAATAACTCACAACAAATTAGACATTATTCTTAGTACAGACCAATTCATGGCCTATTACGTTCACCAAGTGGTGAGTATGATTTGGAACCGCCAGAGAAGCGGCCAGTCCTGCTAAGGCGTCGGCTTCAATGGTCCGAAGTATGGGAACATGTTCTATGAAGAATCCTTTCAGGGATATAATGATAGCGATTGCTATTTGATGATAGGGGATCATGTCTTCATGACGAACTTCGTAAGAACCCCGGATCTGATTGACGATTAACTGTGAATCGCCATATGCTTTCAGGTACTATACCCCCAGTTCTTTTACAAGTCAAAGGCCGATAACCAAGGCATTATACTCGGCCACGTTGTTCGAACAAGGCTCTGTGAGTGAGTATGCCCGATTGATCACCAAGCTAGAGGGAAAAATCTGTACCACTCCGACCCCAATGATGATATTGCCCTTGGGCCCGGTTCTTGAAGCACCATCGAAGAACATTCGCCAGACAGTATCTTGGGAAGCCAAGTTTGAGGTGGCAACCTCGTCTGGGATCTCTTCATATATTCTGGTTGACTCCGAACTTGGATGGGCCACCAAAAAGTCTGCCAGAGCTTGACCTTTAACAGTCTTCTGCGGGACGAAGATCATGTGGTAGGGAGACAATAATATTGCCCAAGTAGTGAGGCGAGAGCTGAGTGCACCTGGTTTGGTCATGAGGACCCTAAGAGGGTTGACTCGTGATATAACATGGATGGTTTGTCCTGTAACATAGTGTCGCGTCTTCTGAATAGCGAACACCAAAGCGAGACATTCCTTTTCCACGGCGGTGTATCTATGCTCAGGTCCTATCATCATTCGGCTGAGATAATAGATAGCCTGTTCATGTCCTGTATTATTATTCTGTGCTAGTAGAGCACCTAGGGAATGCTCCATCGCTCGTACATAGAGCAGAAAACGATTTTCTAGCAACCGGGGCCACCATGACTGGGGGATTCGACAGATATTCTTTAATGTTGTCAAAGGCACGTTGGCACTCTTCATCCCATACAAAGGAGGTACCTTTCTTCATGAGACGTATGAATGGTTGACATCGTCCGGAGAGGTTAGAGATAAACCTCCTGATGTAGGCTAGCCTCCCTTGAAGGCCTCTGAGTTCTCAAAGATTTTTCGGAGGGCCTATCTCCATGATTGCCTTCGTCTCCTCAGGGTCTATATGGATTTCCTGGGCAGTAATGATAAAACCCAAGAATTTTCTGCTAGGTACGCCCAAAAAAGATTTTATGGGATTCATCTTCAAGTTGTGCGCTCGTATCAAGTCGAATACTGTCCTCAGATTGTGGAGATAATCTCCATTAGAGCGGCTTTTGACGGCGATGTCGTCGACGTAACACTCCACGGTCTTACGCAGGTGATCTCTGAAGATGACGCTCATAGCTCGTTGGTATGTGGCACCACCATTCTTTAAAAAAAGGGCATGACTGTGTAGCAGTATACACCAATTGGCGTTCGAAATGATGTATGCTTTTCGTCGTCAGGAAATATCTTGATTTGGTTGTATCCTGAGAAGCCATCCATGAACGACATGCATTCAAAGTCACATGTGTTGTCGATCATTATATCCGTAATAGGAAGAGGAAACTCATCCTTAGGACATATTTCGTTCAGATTTTGGAAGTCGATGCAAATTCGGATCTTTCCATTCTTTTTGAGGATCGGTACTATGTTGGCCATCCAGTCTGGATGTTGTTTCTCACGGATGAAGCCACTGGCTATCAGTTTGTTGACCTCAGCTTCGATAGAATTTATGATGTCTAGGCGGAACCGTCGTTGCTGTTGCTTGACCGGCTTTGCGTCCGGATGAATGTTGAGCTTATGGAGTACAACCTCGAGGTTTAGCCCTGGCATGTCCTCATAGCTCTAGGCAAACACATCAGTGTACTCTCTGATGAGCTGTAAAAGCGACTCTCGCTCTTCGTCTGTCAGGCTTTTGCTGACGAAGATTGGCTTTGGAGAGGATTCATCGCCGAGGTCAACTTGTATGACCTCATCTTAGGTAGGAGGATCTCTCTGTTCAAAATGCTTCTCCCACTGCACATCTAGCTGTTGAACCCAAGGCTCTAACTCGAGGAGCTCAGGTACATCTTCGTCTTCTTCATAGGCGTCAGCAAATACCATATTGACAGACCAAACTTGCCTGAATATGTCCTCGACGCTGATATCTGAATCGAAAGTGGGTGATCCGTTGAATGTGAATGCCAGTCACATTCCTCATCTGAGCTTTCAGAAGTTATTGCGGGCGTAACATAGCCTAGACCACGTCTGGTCTTGTTGTAGTAATCCTGTGGTTTTTCAGCCGGGACCGACAATTGTAAAGGTAATCGCCGGTCGGTGCCGTAATTCAAGCCTAGCGTAGTCTCCATATCATACCCTGTTTCTGCATGAGGTACTTGGATCAGGAGCTATACAGATAAAGGGGCAGTCTTCCGGTGTCGGGTTCGAGATCAACTTCTTCTATCCTGAAGGGCTGTGGATCATTCTATCGGTCGAAGATGATTGGATGATCCTCTTCCTCGACTATGAAGCAAGCGCCTTCCACGGGAGTGAGTTGGTTTGCGGTATAAACATTTATCACTTGGGTGTGTAGGTTGGTGCCTATACCGTGTTCCATAGCATACATTATACAAAGCTTAGTAAGCTCGAGGTAGTTCAAAGATAGCCCTTTATTGATAAAGTAAGGTATCTTTTCAGGTGGGATTACATCGTCAGCAGAAGGAACATCAGTATGGGCAGCTATATACTTGGCTAGCTCTAATTTCTTTTCAGCCACCCCCTGTATTAATGAAAACTGGAAGGATAACCTAGGCAGCTTGATCATCAGGGGCTCCACTGGTGGTGCTGAACGTGGGGTCGTTGGCGCACTAGCAATCCCTGGCTTAGCGCTTGGTGCTGGACGTGGAGTTGTTGTCTCACTAGCAGTCCCCAGCTTAGCACTTGGCTGTCGACTTGTCCTGGAAAGACGAATCGTCATTGGCTTAACAGAAGGATTGATCTCTTCTGTTTGTTGTTGATCGGCTCTTGGCAGCCTGATTGTCTGTGGCTCCGCAGTGGGCCTCGGTGCTTGGCCCGACCTTGGCAGTCGGATTGTCATCTGCTTCTTTTGTGCAGTGAGCACCGAAAGACTAGTTGCTTCTCCACGCAGAGTGGCTGTAAGAGGTACAGTCCTGCCTGGTTTGCGGGACTGAAGATGGATTCTCAAGGGTTCCTCAGGCCCTACAATGGCCTCCGTCTGCTCTTGAACATCCTCCTTGATTAGGTGCCTCTTTGATTTCTTATACAAGCAGGAATCCGAATAGTAGGATTCGACCCCTTTGAAAGGATCGATGTCGACAAATTCTGTCTTTACGAAGCCATGCTTGTCAACGTATTTGAAGCATTAGTGCAATATGGAGGGCACGATCATATAGTCATGTATCCATGGACGCCCCAGGAGAATATTGTAGGAGGTATCCGCATCTATGACATAGCAGGTCACTTTCGACTGAAGATCGCCAATTTGGCACTTCAGGCAAATCTTTCCAATGGGATAGCTTCTTCCTGAGTTGAAACCGCTGATGGCGGTGCTTCTAGGAGTTATCCGATGTATAGGATGCGCAAGAGGTGAAGCAAGCTCTTCGGAATAATGGTTATCGAAGAACCAGGATTAATGTGCATCCGATCCACCTTGATGTCATCGACGTATCCAGTATAATACAAAGGGCGATCGTACAGGTTGGTCTTGATAAGCATGTCCTGCAGAGTGAACACAATATTGGGCATTGTACCTATACAAATGCTGTCCTGGAGATCTGTCGACGAGTTCTCTCCTGTAAGCTTGACCTGAGCCAGATATGTGTCGGCTGGAGTGCTTCTTTCAGTACAACGCGAACATCTTTGGAGAGTCTCAGGAGCTCATATAATGACAATTTGGCTCGTGTGTTGGCCAATTGTGCCAAAATGTCAAAATTGTAGGGCTTCTCCAGCCTCTGAGGCGTGTCTTTCCGGAGAGGCTTGTCAAAGCGGGACTTCTTTGGCTTAGGCTTATCTGCCGACGGAGGCTGAGAAGGTCCTGAGGTATCAGCAGTAGCCGGCTGACGTTCTTCAGCCGAGTTACCCGGCATGGGTTGAGTTTGTGCACCAGACCGGGTAACAACAGCTTTGACATCGGCTGAGATTGTGCGGCAGGACTTGACTTTCCTGCCCTTCTTCTTGCCAGTAGAGGGTGATGCTGGCTGGGTTACTTCAGATACTAAGTCCGGGTGGACCCACATGAGCTCTCCTCGTGATGTGGTGAAGGGTACCAGCCCAACAGCCTGGTCTCGGGGAGGTGGAAGATTAGCGACCTCTATTTTTGCCCGGAGGATGGGTACTACGCCGTCTTGGGTCCTCGTCGGCGGGAAGTTGCCGAATTGGACTGACACCATGTTGGCAGCGACCGTCACCTCCTTGAAATCAATGGCCAGGGCCTTGGAGTCGATGAGGTTCTTTATGTACCACTTTAATTGGAAGCAGTCTTGTGTAGCATGGAGGACATAGAGATGGTAGTGACAGTACTTAGGGCTCTCCATCTTTGCAGGTCGAGGTTCACGCCTTGGCGGAGGGAGCTAAATTCTGTCTCCTTGTAAGAGCATGTCAAAGATGGGCTTGACATGACTATCCTCGAAGGAGTAAGTCATCTGCGGCCACTGCTTTTCTGCCTGCTTCGGTTCGGGCTTCTGGGCTGTGTCGACCATGATACCTGTTTGCCCTTTTGTCACGGTTGTTGGAGGAATTACCGTCGTTGTTGTTGTTGGCATTAGGGCGTTTGCCCTTGTCCTCCCCTTCTGAGATGTACAATCCCAGTTGGCGAGCTTTCTTTAACTTGGCTTCTGTGCTAGTGGCGCTGATGATGAAAGTCTTCCAGTCCTTAAATTGACTTTTGCCCATCCAGAGGCTGATTGTGGGAAGCAGCCTCTTTTGGCAAATTTCAATTAAGGAAGAGTCCGGGTTACCGGAGGGCAACTTCATCGCGGTTTGGCGAAACCGCTCAATGTAGTTCCTTGTCAGCTCCTTCTCTCCTTGGATAACGTCCATGAGGGTTGACATTGTCACATCTTGTCCCACCTCATAGAACCTCTCCAAGAACATATGTTTGAAGCCGGCGAAGGAATGGATGCAGTTGTCCGGCAAGTTACGGTACCAGTCGAATGCGACTCCCTCCAATGCCCCAACGAACAATCGTATAAGGATGGCGTCGTCATGCGGCAGATGATCTATTATGACCTCAAAGTAGGTCACGTATCGGCTTGCAGATGTCTTCCCGTCATAAGGGTTGATGTTGAATGGTTTGTATCGAGGAGGGAAGGGGACATCTCTCCATGCAGCGGGATACAGCTATCGTATCCTGAGGTCCTAAGAGTTTTCTCGGGCGTGAAACATTGCCCGGAGCTCCTGGACTTCTCTTCTCGCCTCCCTGGCCTCTTCTGCAGCAGTAGGAGCCGATATTCCGGGTGGATTGTCGCCCGGAGTTGGTACGGTTGTGTTTGAGCCGCATTGACGGCGGGACCCAAGCTTGTTTGGCCAGGCGTCCTTCCTTTGGGAGCCGGTAGAGCCGCCTTGATCTAGTCTACTGACTTAACCAAGGTATGAAGTATGGCCTCAAGAGTGTCGAGGCGCTGTCGATCACTAGGACCGTCTTGATCATTTTTAGTCATGAATACTGTTCTCACATGAGGAGCAGTAGAAGGAACTATAGAAGACGTACTCTCCGAATCATACCCCTGAATAGAGAAGTCGTCAGGGTATGTGGAAATGTTCTCCTCCAGTTCGGACTCAGAGGAAGTGCCACCCCCTGCATAAGAGGTTGCCTCATCTTGGCACTTGTGGACGTCTTCAGGGACGTCAGAATCTGCTGCATCTGTAGGAGGGATTATCTCCCCAGGTTGATCTTCTTGGAACACCAGATTGTTGTGGATGTTCCGAGGAGTGCTACCCCCGCTTCGGCTACCCCCAGGGATGTAGATGACGAATCTCCAAGTGTTGAAGATTTAATCTTCAAACGGGTGCCTTGATAAACTCCTCCTGTGGTGGTTGTGGACAACCGCTTGGATGAGAGTTTCTTAGCTGCGCTAGTTGAGATTATCGGGATGGAGACATTTACTTTCTTTCCTCCCTTGCCAGTAGGGACTTTTCGGGCAGAATTGCAATAGGCGAAAGGAAGCACATCGTCTCCCGAGCTTTGTTCTAGGACCGATCCTGGCTGCTGCAGTCGTTGGAAGATGGACTGCCGGTCCTCTTGTACTGCTGTCTTGTTGCAGCAACAGTTGACAATAACTTGAGTGCAGTGATGTCCATGGAAGGACTCTCTGCACACCAAGGTTTCTCTCTTTTCTTGCGCTTGTGAAGGATCATATCACGCAAGTCAAGTGCATCTCGAGCAACCTTTACATTCATTTTGTGGGCCTGGGAGTCCCGAGCACACGAGTGCATTCGTATCATGTTTGCTTCCTAACGTAGGGCTAGTAAAAGTACTTACCCCTGATCATTGTTGGGAGACTCTTGAGAACCACCCTGTCCGTTGGCCGTCGGGGGCTAGACACAGGTAGTTTTGTACAACTTTCCATCAGAGGCCCGTATAACAGTTAGCGATACTCCCTAATTTTCAGAAGTTGGGACAGCTGACTGAGCTCGACGAGCCCGTGCTGTCCTAGACTTCTTTGCTCTAGCACCTAAGGGCGCATAGTAGGAAGAGTCTAAGCTGTGTCGCACAGAGTCTGGCACATCTTCCTGGGAGCATCTGAGGTTAGGACCGCATGAGAGGCGGTCGAAGACTGAATCCGAGCCGCATAGGGGGAATGGTCTGCGGCTGGGATTGGATGCCGCATGAGCCATCTCCCTGCGGCTGGGCATGGCGGCCGCATAAGCATGCTGCATGTGGTTGAGATTGGCGACCGCATGAGCTTTCTGTATACGGCTGGAGCTCGTGGCCGCATGAGCCTTCTTCATGCGGCTGGGCTTGGTAGCCGCATGAGTCTTCTCCATGTGGTTGAGATTGGTGGTCGCATGAGCCTTCATGCGGCTGGCACCCTTATGTGGCTTCTTCTTGGACAGTACAGAGTTCCCATTTGCTCCTGCAAGTCCACAATCGTAGTGCTTTCCTTTGCCAGGCTTGAGGGCAGAAGGGTCCTCTGCGGCCTGAAGTAGGGCCGCATGTGAGTCTTCTCCGCCGTCTTGGGCAGCAGAGAACACTTCTTCCAGAGCTTAGGGAGGAGCAGCAGTTTTGGGCCTCTACTCCCTGCGGTCCTTCTTTATGCCAGCTCACTTCTGGACCTGGCTAGCGCTCCCGTCAGAGAGCATCTCTTCAAACGCTTGCTGGTCGAAGCGAACAACCAGCATCTGTTGCGTGGAGCCGAGCTTGGCTGCGTCCGATTGCATCACCAACTTCTCAGCAGTTGAGAAGTTAGTCCCCAGCAGAGTCGCCATCGTGTTTGCCATTGATTACAAAGAACAGAACAGTTTTATGGGAGGACTGAACTTTAATCCACAATTACAAACTCTCTTGTACAAAAGAAAGCCTAGGAACAAAACCTAGGAAAAGCAATCTAAGTATAATTGTTTAATTTGGATTCTGGGGGGGACGGTAGAGGCTCGGGAAAGTGCTATCAACTCTGCCTTACTCCTTGGACGATCGAACGCAACCTCGGCTCCGACGAAGAAATTCTCTATCTCTGTGTGTCTCTCTGTTGCTCTCTGTGTGTGCAAAAGGAATAATCCCATGCTATTTATAGAAATTTATGATGAGTGGGGTGTACAGCCACGTAGCCACATCCTTGTAACTGTGCTTTGAGAAGTGGGCGGTTGGGGATTGGTTAAGATTAATCTTTATCTGTTTGCAATAAATTTGGACTATTATCTTGGTTGAAATAAATCTGAACTGCTATGATCTATTGGTTACAATAAATCTGAGTTGTTAAGACTTAGTCAACTTCTGCCATATGTTCCAACTGCCACTATGTTGCGAGCCGCATGAAGGACTGTCCCCATGTCTGAGCCGCATGAGGGTGGCCTCATGTCTGAGCCGCATGAAGGCCACACAGGCGATCCGCATAAAGAACTTTCTTTGGACTTTGTGAACTGCGTCCGATATCATGAAGATTCTCTCTTCTTTTTATGAGCATGTCGCGTCTCTTCTTTATGTCAGAGCCATCATGTCAGAGCTGTCACTTTGTGTCAGAGCATTAATGGCCAGCTGCACGGAGTAATTTATGGCCAACTGTATGGGCCTATTTCGAACCGCATAAGGCCACGTGGCTTTTTTTGAGCCGCATGAAACTATCTGAGCCGCATGAAGCTCTTTGAGCCGCATGAAGCTCTCAGGGATTTTTGAGCCGCATGAAACTCCCCAAGTTTTCAGCCGTATGGAGTTTCATATTGATTCTGGGCCACATAATAATTATTATTCTTTTCCATGCTTCTACAATTACCACGGTCAGGGATTCATACTAAATCTGACTAGGATAATGACTAGATTGATCAAGTAGCTTATAAAAAGATTTTTCAGTCACAGACAATTCTGTTATTTGAGCGCCTTAAGTGGACTTATAGCCTGCCGTCGAGTAGGGCGCATTTCCAGTATACTGTCATGCGTTGCACCTCCAAGTCACCTAATCAACTCTCTTAACCTGCGTCAGGATAACATGGATAGTCTGCAGGGCTTGTGACTGTTGGAACATTTCATTGCATCTTGCTAGTAAATAGGCTTGTGACAACCCTAATTAGTTAAAGTATCAAGCCGTACTCATTGCTTGGCCGTAAATTATGAATGGAATCTAGTCTAGCCTTATCTAGACAGTGCCAGTTATGATTACTTCAGTGCATTACTGTTTATGTTTTACTCTCGTCGATAAATCGTTAGAGTCTAAGCTCTGTTCAGGTGAAGGATTACAACCCCGGTCCTTGTTTAGTTTACAGGTTGTAACTTGGTTAGCGAAATAGTTTCTTAGTTATCTTATCGTTTATCCCCTATTTTCCTAACTCCAGTTTTCTTGTTATTATTTATGTCTTGTGATCTAATATGCTGGTTTAGTTCCTAAGTGAAGTCTTCCTTGTGGCACTTGCTCTTCTTGGTTCTGACCCAGCTGGTTTTGTATGGCCAGATTTCGGAGTAGCACCCGAGGATCTACCTGTCTTCCAGCCAGATGGTGAACACCAGACGTAATCTTGACAACGAGTGGGTTTCTTATTTTGCTCTCCCACTTTATTGTAAATTATACATTTGAGGCGTTTAGCCGCCGAACAAGTGTTAGCTCGTTTGAAACTTTAATTTGTCTGCCTATGGGCTGTTACATGATTGACAAATCCTAGGGTTGTATGACTTAAACTCTTGCTAGTCTTCGTATTTTGTATGACTAGCTTCATGATTATCTGAATATGTAATATTTCGGACGCCTTACTTTGTATGTCTGACGATCTTACATCTTGTAACAATTACTTGCTTGTTGAGATTGAGACACTAGGCTTGTTCATGACCATAAGAGACTGTTGGCTTGTAGATAAACCCTCATACATCTAGACAGTCGTGATCGTATATCGAGGTGGATTGTACTTCAATGTACGTAGCTGGCTGTGTCTGTCCCCCGCTTTCCAGTATTCTGGCTTATGGGGTATGATAGAGCGTATCTGAGTAGGGGGCTGAGCCACGCCCGTGCCACCTACATACACAGGAAGAGGTGCGCCACCCGAAGTAGAGGGAGGCAAAAGGGATGAGCAATCACCAGGCGGAGGTCCCCAGGGAGCGTGCCAGAAATAGAAGGCACGAGGGTTGTTGGAGCAGGCCAACTAGCACGAGATGACGGGTCCCCTGTGCACTTAAGAAGAGGGGAGGGCCCTATAGGGCAGACGCCAGACGGAAAAGGTGGAAGGGACAACTGGAAATACCTCATTTCAGAATTCGAAAATGAGTTGGGGAAGCAAGAAGGGGTCCACAACCCGAGGACGGGACATTTGGCACCTCGGGAACCCGCAAGGAGAAGGAAGAACAACACTCCGACAGCTGCTGGGCAAAGGGGTGTCGCCGTGAAGGCACCAGGAGGGTCGACGACGACCGCCAGAACAGCCAAACAGAAAAAGACGAGGAGGTCGTTGGCTGGAGCAGCCCCCAAAGGGAGAATAGACGCCTTGGGCAAAGCACCCTCAACACACTAGAAGTCAACGGGGCCGAAGAGAGCCGCAACACAGGGAAGGTCGACCGGCTCCGGGCCGGAGAGGAGCGGAGGGAGGAAGACCAAGGCAGGGCGAGCTGGAGACCAGGGAAGCCAGAGAGGAGAGGGCGGAGGGGCGCACGGATGAGGGTTGGACGGCAGCCCGAGGAGGGCTAGAAGATCCGACGGCCAGGGCGCCACCCACAAAGGGGCCTAAAGGGACTGGGCCATGAGGCAAACACAATGGAGGGAGGAGGGGGGGAGGGGAGAAGAACGACCGGGGGCGGCGGCCTCGCCGGAAGGGCAGGGATTACGCAACGGGAATCGCCCGCAGGGAACCACCACCGAGCACATGAGACATCTTTATGTATATATATATATATATAATATATATAAAAATATATATATATATATATATATTATATATATATATATATATATATATATATATATATATATATATATATAGCGAAACTAATTATTATCCTTGAACCATAATGGTCTTTAGAAATGCAAAAATATTATCCAAAATACAATCTCGAAAAATATATAGAATAAATAAATAAAAAGTTTAAAAATTCGGAAGAGGAGTTACACCTTTAGAATCTTTTATTATTCGGTTCTTTTGGTACGTCTATTAGAAAGTAAATACATAGTTGGTATAACTATTTATGCAGCATAATTAAGTAAACATATAATAATTTATTTGTAATAAATACAAGAAATAGTTTCTCTCTAGTTTAGTCGAGAGTAGATAATATAGAAGTATGTCATGGTATGTTCTTCTGGAATGGAGTTTTAGGACGTTCTTCTAGAATGATGATTCAAGAAATTCTTCTAGAACGATGATTCACGAAGTTCTTCTTAGAACGATGCTTTACGATGTTGTTCTAGAATGATAATTATCTTCCTATCTCCCCCTAAAGACGAAAATTTTGTCTTATTAACGTATCGCATAAAATATCTTATGTCTAGGATATATAATAATCTAAGAATAAATATAGCCATTATACACAAAACGTAGATGCCAAGATTACAGTTTCAAATAATACCAACATAAGCCATCTAAAAAAATGCAATTTGAAACTGAAACTATGTTACTAGTTATTCAGATACAATCTTCAGAATTGATGGTTTAGAGACAAACTTATCCTTGAGATTAATGGTGTATGCTGCAATTTGGTAAGAGATGACCACACGAATTAGTTATTATAATTCTAATCATCATTGTCTTGGAGTGTCTTGCCGATCTTATCACAGTTTAAAAGTTATAGGATCATTCGGCTTCTGGCTCACAATTGACACTTAAGATTGAACTTCTGGCTTATGATAGTATGTGACTTGACATCCTTAATATGAGTGATGTATCTCTACTGAATAACTAGAGAATCTATCTAGATGAACATCTGGTTCTCTTAGGCGAACTTCTGGTTCTCTTAGACGAGTGGTTACAAAGAATTATTCCTTATTTCACTTCTCAAAGTTTACCTATTTTTCTTATATCCTTAAAACTCAGTAAAAGTCTTCTGGAATTATGGGAGTATGAGTATAAGACATTTTTTATAAATAGTTGGGTTCTATTAGATAAAATTAAGTATGCTCTGCCAGAGCCTTAAATAGTATAAACACAACCAACTATCATGGATACTAATTTCGCACTATATTTATACTAGGGAGAAAAAGATCCTAATCATATGGATGGTGTTGGTAGTAGCACTATTATTCATGCATAAGATGTCTCTATCTAGTTTTTCCATGGATTACAGTTTCTAGATAAGACTATCTTATTGATAGTTGTAAATAAAAGTATTATCAATAATAATAATTCTAAAATAGAAATTCGGGTCCATGATAGTTGGCAGGACAATAATGCATACGTAGAATATCTACGGATAGAACAACCTTATGGCACCAACTTTAAAACTTTATAGTTTAGAATATACAACTACAATATTGAAATACCAACATTCATGTTTTTATTTTCACTTTTAGCCTTTCGGGGGCCAGAGACCTGCTGTGACCTACAAAAATTTAGATCGCGAACAACTAATTTCTCCCGAACATAAAATACAACAGCTGTCATGCATGCACCCATTTGGGATGTTACAAAATTCGAGCAATTTATATCAATTTACAAATAAAATTACAAAAAAAATAAGACGAACTGAACCAATATGTATTGATTGCATAGGCTGCATGTTATCCAAATAATATTTTGTTTACGTTGGACAACAATTTTTAAGCAAAAAGTTTATGTCAAATTTATGCTAGATAAGAGCTACTATAATTAACAGACTATATCAACAAGTATACCAACACAATTTTCTTCCCATAATCACCTATGGCAAGAACGTGTTGCTATCTCCTAGATGTTTCTTTTTCCTGTTCCTCTGTTCTTGTGAAATGAAAGAGAATTTGCTATATCAATTGATCTGGATCATATTGTGCGTATGTGCAGTTTTTTTGGTACTAGGTACACTCAATGTTAATTAATGTCTAAAAAAATGTTCGACAAGTGCTAGTGGTTTGTCACACAGTATCCATATCTGACAAGTTAGTACTCAAATATTAGGGCACGCTCATGTAAGGTCGATTCATATTAAGCACTATCCATGATGCTTGCATTAAATCTTTTCTTGAAGTGAAACTAACATGACATGTCACCAGAAACTTTGATGTCGTCTCTCTATATATGCTTGATGGTAGAGATCAACCATCTGGCCATCTAACATTCAAACTATAAGTACAAAAACTTGTGTAGAAGCAAGTAAGATAACAAATAAATATACAGAATATATCTCCATTATGCAATGGCACTGAGAAGGAAATAGTGTTGGGTTTGTTTGGATCATGCCATATTTACCCGTTAACAAGATGCTCAACATGAACTGGCCCTATATAACATTAACAAAGAATAAAAATTGGCATATATAATGTCATATGTCATTATCTATAAGTATCTTAGAGTAGGATTGTAACCACCACTTTCCTGGAACAGGAGTATTTTTACTTTTTCCTAATTGTTGTTATTGGTGTGATTTCATATTATATCTTGAGTGGTAAATTAATTTTCAAAACTAAACTTTATATTTTGGTTATTATCTAAATAATTAATATAGTGTATGTGATATTCTTGAATATGAATAATGGTTAGCCTTTAGATTAGAATAGTGATTAGTGATTCTAGAGGACCTAAACCAACTTGTCATGACCACCAAACTAGAAGATTATGACTAGCCTAAATGATCTTTAGTTAGTCTCTAGCTAGATTAGAAGAATTAGTCAGAAGGTTTGACTAAACATTAGGAAGGAAGGTTTAATCCCTAACTTGTCATGACATTGGAGAGGGGCTTAGTGGACATTCCAACTTAGCCAAAACCCTAAACTAAATCCCTCATAGCAGCCTACCTTCCTATAAACCCCCACTTCATCTTCTTCCTCCTCATTTCACTCCAAACCCTAACCCTAGTTAGAGGCTTCTTCCCCAATTCATCCTACCACCAAATTTTCTCCAAATTGACCCAAATTAGTCTCATTCTCTTCCTCTTGGAGAGAAGGCTCTATTGACAAACTTGTAGGGATTGGAGCACTTGGAGCCTGGAGGACTTTGAATCTTGGATCTATTTTCATTGGGAATCCATCTCCCAATTGGTATGATCTTTCTAACCCATTAATTTTCATCAAATTAGTGTAGAGGCATTCATTAGGGACCCCTATGCATTAGGTTTACCATGGAGATGAGTTTTGACTCATCCTCCTCACTTTTGGAGACTTTTCTCTTTGTATTTTGACCCATTTTAGGGAAAATCCGAGAATAGGATTTCTAGGGTTGTGAAATTGGTCTTTTAGGCTCTAATGGTGATTTAGAACATGTGGGTGAGCTTGGGGTCAAGTTTGAATCCATTTCGAGTGTGTATCATGGACGTGTCCGATATGCACGCCAAGTGTTTGACAAAATAACCCATAGAGCACCAAATGCTCTAATTTTAGTTTGACACTTGTTACTAATGTATATTCATGTAAGTTATCAATTAGTATATTTATTGGTAATATTTGAGGGTAATATATTATTTTATACCCTTAGGGAGTTGTGACTTGAAAATGGGAACTATGTATAGGTGGTTGTTCATGTAATAGAATGTATATACCCAATACATTTCAGTCCATGTCGGGATTTTGGTTTCAGACCAAAGGGCTTTATTACCAGTCCCATTTCCTTTAGTCAGCCATGATCATGTTCAGTACTCATTGTACTGTCCACTTCATCTATGATGTTCAGTCGACATTTACTGCTCAGTCTTAAGCATTCTTTTATTCAGTCCTTGAATTAGTGTTCAGTCATTAATTTATTATGAGTGCATATGTATTAACCCATCCAAGTATAGTTCAGTCCTCTTGAACTATATTGCTCAGTCCACCCATTTGTTAGGATCAGATATAACCTGTTCAGACCTTACTCTAATATTAATGTTCTGTCCTGCCTTCAGATGTTCAGTCCCCACTCTATTTTATGTTCAGACATTAGTAGGTCAGTCCCCTGCTTTATATTGATTCAATCCCTTAGCTTGTTCAGTCAGTAAGCTTTGAACAATCCACATTTGATTTATATGTATATATCTGTATCAGTCCATTTTACTACAGTTCAGCCCACATTTGGCTTACCATATCACTCCATAATTCATTCCCTTCTTCATATGTTCAATACCAAATTGTTTCAGTCCATTAGTTTTTTCTTGTTCAGTCCCAAATATCTACTGATACTTTGAGTATCAGTCCAAATTGATGTACTGCATATCCACTCAAATGTCCAGTCCTTAGAGTACAACCCACAACTCCTCTTTGATCAGTCCTTGGTATTACCTATTGGCCAGTTCATTTGTGGCTTAGACATCACTTTTAGTTCAGTCCCTATAGGGATGGCAGTAGTCACGAGTGAGAAACTTAGGATATCAGTCTATTTTGATGTCTTGTCAGTCCAGTTATTGAATGTGAGGATGTTAGAAGCAGGGCAGTGCATTGGTTGCACTTGGCAGCAGGGGAACTGAACCCTACATTCAATTCCAGGTTAGAAAGAGAGAGATTGAGGTCGGGCAAGGTGAAGGGGTCTTTGATACCTTGGTGTGAGTGTTCCCTGAGTAAGAGAGTGTCTTGTACTTGTATGTGGGTATGTGTACAGGTTAGAGGGGAACATAGGACTGTCACACATGGTTTGTGGGTAGTCGAGTGTAGGTAGATGAGGGTCATGAAAGTATCAGTAGGATTGATATTTGAATATCAGTTGGTCCACTATTCAGTGCCATTCCTATTTAGATATTCAGTCTTTGGAAATTGATTTCAGTCCCAATTTCACTAACAGTGTCAGTCCCAAATCCTTCATTATTTGCTCATTCCAATTTTTTTGCTAATCAAACCCTTACCTTATCCAAGTATCAGACCCGGTTATTGTAGGTATCATCTGACTGATACTCTTTGAGTATCAGTCCATATCCTTTCATTGTTTAGGCTATCTTAAGTTCAGTCCTCTTTTAAACTTTGAATGGTAGTCATAGTGTTCAGTTCCCTTTATTCTTATGTCCAAATCTTTTTGGTTCAGTCTCTCCCTACCTATGATGTTCAGTCCCATATCCATTTGATGATCAGTTAGTGTATGATGCATACATATACCAGTCCTTAGAAGCCATATATATACCAGTTAACTAATGACATGTAAAGGAAATGAAGGTGAGATTTAACTCATGTGAGATTTACTCATGTTCCATTTTATCATTTATCAGTATACATGAATGAAGAGGAAGGGGACCATTCGTGTTATATGCAATTGTATTAGTGAATGGTTAAGGCATGAGGGGATATGGGAGTGCAGTAGGCCATATAGGTCAGGATGTAGGCAGTGGCTTAGTCACGCAGTGTGACATTTGATTTAGACTGTGCAGTGAGAGGAGCTTTCCATCTTCCCTATTTTTAAATCTGTGAGAATAGGAAATACAGTAGGCAGGGGAGAAACCCCCTTTTATGCAGCAGATGATAAGACTCACGGGGACTTGGACTGTTGAGTGTGTGACATTACCAGGTGTGAGCATTTGATTCAATTATAGATAGCAGTCTCTATAGGGTAGATAGGGGTTGAGACTGAAAAGGGTATGTGTATCAGTTGCTAAATATCTCAGCCCCTTTATCCTATTTTGTCAGGTATCACATGTAGCAGTCTATTTTCTTCATGTATCAGTCAAGGGCTATTATATATATATTTTCTTCATATATCAGTCAAGAGTTGAATCTTTTATCAAGCCTCTGATTACAATCACTCTGGAACTTCTAGACCGTACCGTACTGGCAAATCGACTAGAGGATTGTAACTGGCTTGGAATTTGAAAATGAAAGCTTTTAGAACTCTTTGGAAGAATGTAAGCTTAAGAAGAGAAGATACTGAAAGTGAATTGGTGATCTGAAATGATCGAAATACTTCTCCATTTATAGTTTTTCCAAAGGCAGAACTCTGACAGAATTCGGGGAGAATTCGGGCAGAACTCTTTGTAACAAACCGTAACTGAAGGATGACCAAGTTCAAAAACCCAACGTTCACTAACGTTCCACATGGCCGAACTCTGGCCGAACTCGGCCCAAGTTCTCCTGGGGTTCTGCCAGTTCATTAGAAGAAAATAAATTTTGGCTTTTTGAAAAATCCTTCAGAAGCTGTTTGTAAAAAGAATGTTTTTCAAAAACGTAGGTCATTTAAAAGAATAGGATGAGAATATGATGGTTTTGAAAAACGTTTTCGGATAGCCTATTTGCCAGTACGACTCGGTGTATAATGTATTCCTAGACTTAATAAATGAAAAATTACATTGCTTAGCAGAAAGTACATTCTGAATGGCAAACGGCTTCAGTCTTGAACATTGTTGATAACTATTGTTGAACAGTGTCCAAAACGTCGTAGGTAAACATTTGAGTTGACTTGTAATTATATCGAGACAGAGTTTGATCAATTATTAAAATCAGGTTTGACCATGACCAATGGGCCAACAATCTTCTCCATTTTGATAATTGACAAACCTTGCCGATATAACATCTAAGCTTGGAATCAATTGAAAATAGTAATCAAAAAATTGTTCATAACCTGTATTCACAAAAAATGTTAGATCCTTATTTCTCCCCTGTTGTCACTTAGTAAAATAATTGCATAAGAGAAAGCTCTCCCGCAATCAATGCATAAGTAACAAACAGTGAAGAAACACAAGAAAAAAATAATCATGACAGGCATGGTAGAAACAGTAAACATAGTAAGAGAAACAGATAGTCGATAGAAAAACAACACAGGCATGTATTTGTCACAGGCAGTTAATAAAGAATGAAGCAACAAAATAGATAGTGCTACTATTAAACTGAAACAAATAAAGTCCTGAAATAGACTAAGATGCCAAAACTAAGGCATAATCAAAAACCATGTCCATGAAGTCACATAATAGAAAAAGTACTAAATAAAAGAGTACTGATATAATCTTGGAATGTCGGAGCATTTCCAAGTAAACATAAGACAAAAAGTAACAGTCTCAATAATCTAACATCTCAAAACTCATCATCATCAATGTCATCAGCTGCAGCTCCAGCATGTCCAGAAGGACCAGCTCTAGAAGTACCAATGCCAGAAGTACGAGGAGTGGCGCCAGTGGTACGATACCAATCATATGCGTTTCCTGGCTGGAACAGAGAGTGAACCGCCTCATCGTCAATATGGTAGCCAGAAACAGAAGGGTCTCGAGGCAGAGAGCTAGCAGAATGACCCGTCTACACAAACCTCAGATCGGCAAAGGAGTTGGCAAACGCCTGGAACCGAGTCACATCACGGAACTCGTGTTCCCAGAGGTCTCAACATAAAAAACTGCAGATCTGATAAGTACTGATGGATACCCTCAAATATCATAGGGTAAGAGAGGAGGAACAGGTGCTGTGGGATCTGTAGGAGTAGGTACAGGAGGAGTTGCAGTTGGTGGAGGAACAGATGCAATGCTACAACGAGAAAGTTTGAGAAACTTGGGCTCGGGGTCGACAGCACAAGTAGATAATTCAATATCAAATCTCTGAAAAATACGAGGAATAAGCATCGCATAAGATAGGTTGCAGTCTTTTCCGCGACATCTACCCATCATCTGGATGATAGTCTTAGGGGCAGAAAAAGGAATCCCCTTAAGAATATGATAAAGAGCAGAAAGCTCAAGTACAGTGATATCATCTTTAGAAGTAGATTTTGGAAGTAAAGTGGAATAGATGATGCGATGTAATTCGTAGTTAAACAAGTTCAAGTTATTAGCCTTGAACTTTTTAGGAAGAACGCGTGCGGGCGCGCAAAGTTCATTCTTGAAACTAACGAGTGTCGTGCCATCGGGGAAATCAAAATCAGTGATATCATCTAGCGGGACACCTTCGTTTGGGATACTAAGGATTTCCGCTAATGTGTCATCAGTGAATTCGATATCAATTCCTCCGATACGTGTCCTCGCTGTAAAAGTGTCTAACACGAAATTACAGTAGAATAGTCTAATGGCATTAGTGGCAATGGAGAATTGTAAGGTGACAAAATGTTGTAACCCTAATGCCTCAAAATAAGGGCGGTGATCCAGAAAGACAGTCCACTTAATCGGCGAACCGGTGCAAATAGTATGTTAAAATCAGCATACCACAATAACGCTTGATCGGAAGTTTTAAAATAAAACTCATCCGACGCACCATCGTCCGATTGGACCGAAGAAAAGAGGCAATCCATATGCGTATCTGAAGACGATGCCTCTTCACTGGCATTGGTCTTTTGAAGGGATTGAACTTAGGCATTCTTTTCCAAAATTTCTACAAACCCTAAGTATTGAAAAGTGGTAGAAAGACGGGATTATACCTTCCAAGAATTGGATATGTCGAAGAGGATGACGATCTCCGCATGAATCCAAAGTTTGGACAAGAAACTCAACAAGGATTGGAAGAACAATGATGGAGAAGAAACTAGGGTTCGGAGGGACGGAGCTGCTGTTATGAGGATATGGGGAAGAATGAAGAAGAAGGAAGCCTCGGGTTGGTGGTGGTATATATAAATACCCAGCCGAACTCTGGCCGAATTCGGACCGAACTCGGACCGAACTCGGGCCGAATTCGCCTAGGGTTGCCTGGCTATAAATATATATAAACAAAATTCAAAAGAGGCCACATTCTTTTTTATTAATTCGTTTCAAATGCTTAATTCAAAGTTTAGTAATTTTAAATCTCAAAGTAGTATAATTAATATTATTTTACAAATTAATATTCTTTACTCAGCATCTGTCTCAGATTAGCTGTAGGAGTATTGTTCCAGCTAACAGATGTTCACCGGAGAACTCTTAAATACCACTTTGCTTCGACCGTAGTCGTGGTGACAGACAGACTCTTTTTAGGCTTATTTCGAAAACAGTTTATGAGTTTCGAATAAATAATTAATAATACAAAATTAATTAATATTATTGATATCTAAAATTTCTAATTCTCGACGTAAATAATTGAAACGATCTTCTGCTAAAGATTTTGTGAGTATGTCAGCTAATTGATTCTGCGTGTCTATGTATACAAGGTCTATATCTCCATTTTGTTGATGATCTTTAAGAAAATGATGTCGAATCTCAATATGTTTAGTACGAGAATGACATACTGGATTCTTAGTCAAATTAATAGAACTAGTATTATCACAGAAAATGGGTATATGTGAAAAATGCAATCCATAGTCTTCTAAGGTTTGTTTTATCCACAAAATTTGTGCACAACAACGTCCTGCGGCGATATACTCAGCCTCGATTGTTGATAATGCAACAAAATTTTGTTTTACTAAACCAAGAGACTAAAGCTTTTCCTAGAAAATGACATGTGTCGCTAGTACTTTTTCTATCTACTTTGCATCCGGCAAAATCAGCATCAGAATAACCGATTAGGTCAAATGACATGGTTTTAGGATACCATAAGCCGACAGAAGAAGTGTCTTTAAGGTATCGAAAGATATGCTTAACTGCACACAATGTGATTCCTTAGGATTAGCTTGAAAACGTGCACATAAGCAAACACTAAACATAATGTCTGGTCGACTGGCAGTTAAATAAAGTAAGCTACCGATCATACCTCGATACTTACGTATGTCGACAGGTTTGCCTTGTTCATCAATATCAAGCTTGGTTGAAGTCACCATTGGAGTGCTAAGTGGCTTTGCTGCTTCCATGTCGAACTTCTTTAGTAGATCCTTTGTGTACTTAGCTTGATTTATGAATGTCCCATTGTTGGTTTGTTTGATTTACAGTCCGAGAAAAAACTTCAGCTCTTCCATCATGCTCATCTCAAACTCATTCTGCATACACTTTAAAAATTCTTGACAAAGAGATTCATCAGTAGATCCAAAGATAATCATCTACATAGACTTGAATCAAAAGAATATTATTATTCAAAGACTTTATAATAAAGTAGTGTCAACCTTTCCCTTTGAAAAACCGTTATCAAGTAGAAAAGTGCTTAGACGATCGTACCAAGCACGAGGGGCTTGTTTTAAACCGTATAAAGCTTTCTTCAACTTGAAAACATATTCAAGAAATTTGAAATCAGTAAAACCGGGTGGTTGAGCTACATAAACCTCTTCTTTTACAAAACCATTTAAAAATACACTTTTGACATCCATTTGAAATATCTTAAAATTATAAAACATGCAAATGCACATAACATGCGAATGGATCCTAATCTTGCAATTGGGGCATAAGTCTCATTGTAGTCGATACCTTCTTCTTGATTGTATCCTTGAGCTACGAGTCGAGCCTTATTACGAGTCACTAAACCATTCTCGTTCAGTTTATTTTGGAATACCCATCGGGTGCCAATGACCGGATGATCAATAGGCTTGGGAACAAGTTCCCAAACTTGATTCTGTTCAAATTCGTTTAATTCCTCTTGCATAGCATCTATCCAAAAATTATCACTATATGCTTCATCAATATTTTTGGGTTCAAACTGTGAGACTAAAGCAACACAAGAAGCTATATCTTTATTAGAGGAATGAGTACTTACACCCTTGGTAATCTCACAAATTACCAAGTCCTTTGGATGATCATCCGTGAACTTCAATCTTTTTGGCAGACTCCGAAGGTAGCTGGTTCCTGGATCTTCTCTAGGAGGATCAGCTGGTGCTTTGCTGGGTACATTGAGATCTTCGTCATTGTCATCGATTGTCGTTTAATTTAGTTCATCAAAGGTGACATTGATTGACTCTTCGTTGATCATGGTTCTTTTGTTGAAGACTCTGTATCCTTTACTTTTGCCCGCATAACCTAAAAATATACCTTTATCGGCCTTTTCGTCAAACTTTCCCAAATTATCTTTTGTATTAAGAATAAAGCATTTACAACCAAATATTCTAAAATATGAAACTGATGGAATTCTATCAAACCATAACTCAAATGGAGTCTTCTTCGATTTGGGTCGAATTAGAACTCTATTGAGAACAAAATAAGCTGTATTGACAGCTTCAGTCCAGAAATACTTGGGTAGACTAAACTGGTTTAACATTACTCTGGCCATTTCGGATAGAGTTCTATTCTTACGTTCCATAACTCTATTTTGTTGTGGAGTACTAGGGTAGGAGAATTCATGCAAAACCGTGTGTGTCACAAAATTGCTCAAACTCCGCATTCTCGAATTCGCCTCCATGATCGCTTCTAATACGAGTGATCATGTAACCTTTTTCATTCTGTACTTTCTTGTAAAAGGTGACAAATTCCGATAATGCATCATTTTTGCATGTCAGAAAATATACCCACGTGTATCTAGAATAATCATCTACAATTACAAAAGCATATAGTTTACCTCCGAGTCTAGCAACTCTGCTAGGACAAAATAAGTCCATATGTAGCAATTGTAGAGGTCTAGTAGTACATACAATGTTTACTGACTTGAAAGAGGATCGAGTAGCTTTGTTCTTTTTACATTGACTGCATACCGAATCCTTCTTGAATGTAATGTCCGGTAAACTGCGTACTAGCTTCTTCGTGGATAATCTGGAAATAGTATCCATATTTGCATGACCGAGTCTCATATGCCACAGATGACTCTTATCGCTTTTAGCCATTAACATCTACCTGAAATATTAGTATCTTCCAACAAATAGAAAACATATATTGTCTTCTCTAATACCTTCAAATATAGTACTACCAGTTAAACTTTCAATATAGTACATTTATCTTTTACGAACTTAATACCATAACCGTAATCAGCTAAATGGCTTATGCTGAGCAGATTATGTTTTAACTCAGTAATAAGACAAACATCTTTAATCACTGGATAGGGAGCCTTACGAATATCACCAATACCGATTATATATCCTTTTAAATTATTGTCGAAGGAGACGTATCCTTTTTTATTCCTTTTCGACAGTATTGTGAATAATGAAGCGTCACCGGTCATGTGCCGTGAGCAACCGCTGTCGAGGATCTATTTGCTCCTAGCATGTGAAGGGCGTCCCACCTACAAAACAATTTGCAGATGAAACTCTTGGTACCCTTTTTTATAGGATCCTGACTGGTTAGCTTTCGGTATTCATGCATAAATTTAAATTTACTAACTTTTTGATTCTACATGCAGAAGATATATGACCAATGAGGCCACAATAATGACATTTAGCATGTTGAGTATTGAAAGCTGAGTGGTGTGCATGGTTGGTAGGTTTAGGTTTTCTAGTATAGAAGAAAGCATACCTATTATCCTATTTGGGCATAACCTTTTAGGTAAAGGTTTGATAGGATTAGGTCTGACAGTGTTAGGTTTGGGAATGTTTCGATTTTCGGTAAGTGACACGTGTTAGGGTAGGAAGCAGCAGTCTCAGGCTATTTTTCTAACCTAATTTCCAATCTTTTGGAAGTGTCATATAACTTAGTATAGTCAGAAGTGAGTGCTTCCATTCTGACTTGTGCACTTTGAAGACTTTTGTTCTCTTTAGAAAGTTCTTCTTTCAGTTGGTCAATAACCTTGTCTTTTTCTTCGGATGACTTGGTAGTCTCGTGTAATAAGAGCTTAATAGAAGAAAGCTCGCCTGACTCACTAACATTATCTTTAACCTTAGCTAGGTCGGTAAGCCTTCCTATTTTACCTTTGTACTCTTTGAGTACCTTCTTAGAGGTCTGATATTTGCTACGTAGTTTCCTGTAATCACTTAACAGTTCACTGAAGGCTTATCCTAATTGCTCAAAGGTGAAGTCATCATATGTATCAACTATAGGTTCAGAAAGTACCTGATCGGATGCTATAAAGCATACATTTGCATCGTCTTCTGATTGTTCATCTTCTGAGTCGCTGGCTTCACTTTCATGCCATATGCTGGTGTTGGCATACTTCCGAGATGTTGATCTCTTCAGGTTCCTTTTCTCGTATCTGTTGCTCTTCTTGCTTATTGATGAGTTTGTAGGACAATCCTTCTTTATGTGTCCTTTCTTCTTGTAGCCGTAGCAGACAGCATCATCTTGATACCAGCTGTTGCCGCCATTGTTCTCTTTTGTCTTCTTCTCATATCTCAAAAATCTTTTGAATTTTCTTGTAAGGAGTGCTTGATCTTCAGCATCAGATTCACTGTTGTCTGAGTCATCTTCAGCAGATCTTCTGTGCTGAGCCTTGAAAGCGATCGTCTTCTCCTTTGGTGCAGGCTCTTCAAAATCTTGTAGCTTTAGTTCATGAGTGAGTAGCTTACCCATGAGTACTTCAAGTGTCATGGTAGTGAGGTCATTTCCTTCAATGATTGCAGTAGCCTTCGGAATCCAGTTCTTTGTAAGTGCTCGCAGGAGTTTGCAAATCTTTTTATGGTTACTGTAATCTTTGCCTAGGAAGGACAAAGGATTTACAATATCCAAGAATCTCTCAAACATCTGAGTAACTGTTTCGTTGGGCTTCATCTTGAACGCCTCATACTCTTGAGTAAGTCTGCTGACCTTTGATTCTTTGACTTGAGTTGTGCCCTCATGTGTGACTTCAAGAAGTTTCCACACTTTATTTACAGTTGTGCAGATAGATACCCTGTTAAATTCAGTTCTGTCTAAAGCATAAATAAAGCGTTAATAGCACGTACGTCAAGACTGGCCTTTTTCTTTTCCTCCTCTATATATTTGTTATGAGATTTTTCAGTTAAAACTCCATCAACATTTATACGAGGTGGATTTTTATAGCCATCAATAACCATAGACCATAAGTCAAAATCAAGAGATTTCAAATAGAAACTCATACGTGTTTTCTAATAATGTAGTTTGTGCCGTCAAACAGTGGAGGTCTGTTTGTGGCTTGGCCTTCACTTATGAATTTTACAGTTGCCATGTGTAAGCTGTGATCTATATAAAATTGAATATAACTGCTGTTTTACCTTGCTTTACTGTATAACCCGCTCTGATACCAATTGTAGGAACGAATTCGTAAAGCAGAATACTCTAGAGGAGGGAGGTGAATAGAGTAGGCAGCGGAATATTGCTAATTAAAAATTTGTTAGCAGTTAGATCACAGATAAATAATAATCATAAAAAGTAAATAACAAAATTTAAATGTGATCAGAAGGCAAACGCAAATACTGAGATTTATACTTCCTCTGGTGAGTACTAGTCTAGTCGGAAGAACTCTAGCTTCCAGTTGAATCCACTATTGGAAAATCCCGCAAGTTTTCATACGAAGTCCTTGCAACTTCTACAGACGCGAGCTTTGATACGAAGAACTCGACCAACTTCAATTGTGAAGATTTGAATCTTCTATCAGCCTCTGATTACAATCGCTCTGGAACTTCTAGACCGTACCGTACTGGCAAATCGACTAGAGGATTGTAACTGGCTTGGGATTTGAAAATAAAAGCTTTTAGAACTCTTTGGAAGAATGTAAGCTTAAGAAGAGAAGAGATTAAAAGTGAATTGGTGATCAGAAATGATCAAAATACTTCTCTATTTATAGTTTTTCCAAAGACAGAACTCTGACAGAATTCGGGCAGAATTTGGACAGAACTCTTTGTAACAAACCGTAACTGAAGGAAGACCAAGTTTAAAAAACCAACGTTCACTAACGTTCCACATGGCCGAACTCTGGCCGAACTCGGCCCGAGTTCTCCTGGGGTTCTGCTAGTTTATTTGGAGAAAATAAATTTTGGCTTTTTGAAAAATCCTTCAGAAGCTGTTTGTAAAAAGAATGTTTTTCAAAACGTCGGTCATTTGTAAAAGAATAGGATGAGAATATGATAGTTTTGAAAAATATTTTCGGATAACATATTTGCCAGTACGATTCGGTGTACAATGTATTCCTAGACTCAATAAAATAAAAAATTATATTGCTTAACAGAAAGTACATTCTGAATAGCAAATGGCTTCAGTCTTGAACATTGATGATAACCATTGTTGAGCAGTATCCAAAATGTCGTAGGTAAACATCTGAGTTTACTTGTAATTATATTGAGACAGAGTTTGATCAATTATTAAAATCAGGTTTGACCATGACCAATGGGCCAACAAAACAGGCTAAGAAAACCATTCGGAACTGGGTGAAGACGATGCTGCGGTCTTCCCTTGAGGATAAGGAGACCGAGCTGCGGGAGGTTCAGGGAGCTTTACAAGCAGATATGTTGAGCGAGGAGTTGGCGGCTAGGGAGAAGGTCCTGATTTCGAAGGTCAACATCCTGAGGCTCCAGCAGGAGATCAGTGCGGCAAAGAGGGCCAAGTGTTCCTGGCTCAAGGATGGGGACCGGTGCACCAGGTTCTTCTACGATGTGATCCGGACCAGAGAGCACCGGAACAGCATACCCATGCTTCTCAATGGCGAGGGTAGGCTTGTCGGCGACCAGGTGGGGATTCAGGAGGAGGCAGTCAGGTTTTATTCTGACTTGTATCAGCAGACTGATTATCCCACCTTGTTTCCTGAGCTTGTCATGAAGAGGCTGGTGACGCCTTATGGGAATAGCTTATTGTTGGCCCCTGTGAGATTAGAGGAGGTGGAGGCTATTGTGATGAATACGGATCCCATTAAGGCCCGGGACCGGACGGCTTCTCTAGTGGGTTCTTTAGGCGACACTTGGGTGTGCTTAAGTACCCAGTTCTAGAGGCGGTACAGGAGTTTTACTTGGAAGGAAAGCTGCTGAAGGAGTTGAACCACACTTTCCTGACCCTGGTCCCGAAGAAAGAAGGCGCTACTTCCCTCGTCGACTTTTGGCCTATTACATATTGTAATTATCTTTATAAGATAATTACCCACCTTATGTGCCGACGCATGGAGAAGATTATGCAGGGTCTTGTATCTCGGAATCAGGCAGCTTTCATCAAGGGTCGCTCGATTGCTGAGCACAGTCTGCTTGCTCATGAGATGATCAGAGATTTCAACAAGCTAGGGGGATGAAGGCCTGTATGAAGCTGGATCTGAGGAAAGCGTATGACAATGTCAACAGAGACTTCCTTTGCCATCTTATGCTAGCTATAGGGTTTGACGAGATGTGGGTAGCGAGGTTGAGGGAATGCATCTGCTCTCCCACTTTTTTGGTTCTCATCCAGGGTACTCCTTATGGTTTCTTCAGAAGCATAGAGGACTTCGACAGGGGGATCCCCTCTGTCCGTATCTGTTCACTCTTGTGATGGAGTACTTCACTTGCCTGATAGAGCTGGCGGTGTATAGTAGGAAGATTGTCCCTCTTTTCAGGTTGGTAAATCTGGTGGTGTCCCACTTGATTTATGCTGACGACCTCTTGGTTCTTCTTCAGCCTTTTATGCGGGGGACGCGTGTGCTTTCAGATATTGGAGGAGTTTGGGCGGTTGTCTGGGCTTCAGCTGAATAGGAAGAAGAGCAGAGTTTACTTCAACTAGACTTGCTCACTCAAGAAGGAAAGGGCTTTTGCGCTGGGAGTGGAGAAAGGTGAACTACCGGTTAAGTATCTGGGGGTACCTCTGACGGTAAATTATGCTAGGGACCAAGACTGCCAAAGCCTGGTAGAGTTTGCCCAAAGGAGAGTGGAAGGCTGGCAGGTAGCTGGACTATCTTTTGGGGGGCGCATCGAGCTAGTGAGGTCGGTCATTTCGGGCATTGCTATGTTCTGGTTGCAGTCGATAAAGATTTCGGTGGCCACCATCCGGAAGGTGGAGAGTATATGCACCAATTTTATCTGGCGAAGAGGTATGCATGCGATTGCATGGGAGCAACTCTGCTGACCTAGGAAGGAAGGAGGAGTGGGGTTGCGATGACTTCTTGCGGTTAGGGAGGCCTCTGGGATGAAGATGGCTTGGAAATTCATCAAAGGCGGCTCTCTTTGGGCAGATTGGATGGCTAGCAGATACTTGAGGCGGACTAATTTTTGGTCCTGTAGGATTGATAACAATTTCTCAGCTATTCTTAGATGCAGATCGGTTCTTCAGTCCACTATATGCAGGATCATGAAAGATGGGGCTAACACCGATCTTTGGCTAGACCCATAGATGGGCAATGGTTCCCTCATTGAGACCTCGGGATCACAGATGGACAGAGAGGCGAGTAGAGGGCTGAAGTGCAATCTGATTATCAGGGATGGAATTTGGAGGCCTGAGGACTATCGGTATACTGCTCAGTTTGGAGAGGAGATTCGCCGGATCACCATTGACTCTAGCTAGCATACAGTTTCCTGAAGTTGGGCTGCTCCTGGGATGGATGGTGGGGCAGTCCCCTTCCACTTCAAGAGTTATTACAATCTGGTCAGGACCCCTCATGACAGGATGGCGGAGTTCGATTTTATCTGGGGAAAGGAGATTGCCCGAAAAATACAACTATGTGCATACAAGCTGCTGCTTGGCAAGTTGATAATGAGGGACAGGCTCATCAGGTTTGGGGTACAGATCCCAGACCCAAAGTACGTACTATTTTTATCGGCGGCTGAATCTATTGGCTAGCTCTTCTTTGAGTGTCCGGTGACTTGGCATATATGGTCTGAGCAATGCACGAGGTCACTAGGAGGTGTTGGTAGGGCTAGAGATATACGGAGGATCCTCACTTAGATTAGGGATCGCCGAGGTATGGAGCTTGGTTGGGCTAGAATGGCCAGAGTTCGACTTGCAGCATCAGTCTGGCACGTCCGGAGGGAGCATAACAGACGTATATTTGAGGGGCTGATTACCCCTCCCGTTGGAATTCTAAATAATTTAGAATTCGATGTATCTATAATGGCGCCCTAACCGGTGTGGAAGAGATGTGAGATTGTGTACTGTAATACTTTTACTGAGTTATACGTAGAATAAAATTTACCCTTATTCCAAATATATATATATATATATTATATATATATATATATTATATATATATATATATATATATATATATATGTGGTGTGTGTGTGTGTGTGATATATTATATATATATTCTAATTGAGGTAGGATGCAGCGGGTCGGCTCCCCATCTTGGCTCCTCCGCCCCCCTCGCCCACCGGGATCTTGTGGCAGGGGTGGCTGGTCGGCCTGCCGGGGCCGGTGGGGGCCCCTTCTCCTACTTCGCCCCCCTCGGAGGCCCCCTCCCCTCCGCTGGATGGCCGCAGTGGTGCTTCACCCCTCCCCCCTTGCCGGCTTCCCGCCGGGGGCTTCCCACATCCCCTCCCCCCCACAAAACCCCTTGGGCGTCCTCGGTAGCGCCGCCGCGGTCGGACCAGGCTGCCAGCTGCTGCGCCTCACGCTGTGCCCCCACCTTTTTCGGCCCTTCCAGTCGCCACTCCTACTGCGCCGCCGCCACCCTCCCTGCTGAGGCCTCCCGCACGCACGGCCGGGCTCCCCTCTCCCGTCGGTTCAGGTTCTGGAGTGCCTTCGGCGCCTCCTCCCCTGGCCGCCCCCGTTGTGGCCCCGGCGTCTCTTTCCTGTCCGGCACCTTCCCCTCCTCTCACCGTCCCTCTGTCGTGGCCGGCTCCTCTATTGCAGCTGCGCCACCCCCAGAAGCCGGCAGCGTTCCTGTCTCTTGAGTGGCCGGCGCCCGTGCGTTTCCCGGCTCTCAGCGGCCCCGGCCCGGCCCTAGGCCCCGCCGCTTCCACCCCGACCCCGTCGCCAGCTTCAGCGCCCCCTCCTCGTGGGCCTCAGTGGCCGCGCCGCGTCCCCTGTTCTCGTTTCCCGCTCCGTCCGCCGCACCGTGGTCATCGGAGTGCTCTCCGGCCTCCTCCCCCGTGGATCGGCGGACCTCCTTCGGCGGCGGCGGTGCCCTCTTCCTCCGCTCCCCGCTACGAGCTTCGGAGCTCCCTCCGACGCTCGCCGGTTGAACCTCCTTCCTAGGTTTTCGGCCTGCGGCCGCCCGCCCGGAGGTCGAGCCCTCCTGCTCCCTCCCTCCTCTCCCCTCGCCGGCGCTGCCGTGCTTCTCCTCCCTGGCCGCCCTGTTTCTCTTCCTCTCGGACCGTTGGCCGACCTCCCCGCCCCCGGAGATCGGGCCCCCACCTTCCCCCTTTAGTGTCTCCTCCTCGGGTTCGGCGTGCCTCATCGCGCAGGTCCCTCTCGGCCTCCCCGTCGGCGCCCCCGTGCTCGGATGCCCGGCCGGCCGGCTTCCCTATCGAGCTCGTCCGGACGATCCCGGTCCTGTCCTCCCCCGGACATCTCCCTCCGGGCCGCCCCTCCGCCGGAGCCACCCTCTTCCGTCCAGCAAACCCCCACTCCTCGTATTCCCGCCGGCGCTCCCCGCCGGGATGACCCCCCCTGCCGGATGGCCTCTCGCCGGAGCCCATGGCCCCCCTTCCCCCGGGCTGCACGCTGGCCTCGGGCCGAGAGCCAACCTCGTGATGCGCGCCACCATGGACAGGATGCCCCCCTTGGGCAGCGCATCGGTTTCCCCCCTCGGGACCGGTGCAACCGCCAGCGCATCGGTTCCCCCCTGTCGTGTCCTTTCTAATTTTCGAATTTTTTTGAATCCCTGTTTGACTTTTCCAAAAAAAAACCCAGTGCTTTAATAGAATTTTGGGTAGTGACGCGTCGCTCAGGACTTCTGTTTAGGGTTACACCCGCACCTTGTAGGAACTTGGGCTATCTCCCGGTTCCAATCCATTTTTTGTATCAATGAAGGCTTTAGCCATTATTATATATATATATATATATATGTGTGTGTGTGTGTGTGTGTGTGTGTGTGTGTGATGCATAAGGATGAAGTTCAAACCCACAGGAAGTTCAGACCTTCACTGCTTTGTGTCAGTCCTTATATGTAGGGCAGTCCACTCTAATAATTTTAGTTCATTTATTAATCCTATTAACTACATACTATTTCATAAAAGGTTCACAAGTGAATAGAAGTCTAGTTGATGACTGAGTGTTATAGCTATAGTTAATATATAGCAATAGTTTATACTTGTATATGTGTACTAGTGTGGGATATCCTAGTAACTAGATATTAAGTATTGAGGCTTGGTATGGATACCATGATACCCTAACTAACTATCATGACCTAGAACATAAAGTTTAGTCCAAAAACCCTAGAATTAGACTAAAGGAACTAAGGTTGCCCAGACTTGACCAATTGACTAGTTTGACTAGCGTTGACCTAGTTTGACTTTCCATGACCTAGAAAAGGCCTAGAAGCATGTAATAAATACATTTAAATATACTGTTTACTCTAGAACACCAAATAACCATGTATATCTCACATATAGGTTTGTGTGACATAACTTTGGGCATCGATCCTCATTCACTGCTCAGGACCGTAGGCGAGTACATTCTCTGATAGTTTTTATTTATTTGATGATCATTATGATTCAGCTTTTAGTATAGTATTATTTGATTCTCTGGCACAACACGGATTTGTATTTCTGGATCCATTGTATGCGGCACACATATTATACTTGTCTGGCCTCTATTTCTGGAATCACCTACTGGAAACACTACGGGCATCATGTACTTTCTGGCTAGACTTGTACTCTATTTACGTGTCAGGATATGGATTCACTTGTACTTGTCGGGGCGAGGAAATATTTGAGTAGACATACAAATATTTCAAATCATACTGGAACCACCCCTACAGGAAAGATAGCCGTCGCCACTAGGCCAAGCATGCGATGTGCCGTATTTACTACTGGTCTAATCTGGAAAGATATCCGTCGCAGGCTTTCCAAGCGTACGATTTGCCGTATTACCCCCTAGCTGTTTGCATATCGAAAGCGGTATTTCAAAACACACTAGGTTAGTGTCTTGTACTGGATTCACATTGGACTCGTATTGTACTATCTGGACTCACATCACATTTGTTCTAGTTCGGATATCTCTATTTATAGTCTTTATTACCATACTTTTCTGATTTACTATGTTTTACTCTCCTTGAACCTTAGTTAAACTGTTGTTCTATTTCGTTTCCTGACTCATTTTATCATGTTCATCATATATTACTTTTTATAACTATTTTTAGTCTTTGTCATTTATTTGGAACTACTAGAGGAGATGTGCTCGTTCCATCCTGACTGGATATATTTTTCAGATGATTGCTCAGGGGATCTGTGTCCCACTTATTATGGATCCGAGGAATGGGTAGCTACCATGGGTTCGAATTTTCAAAAGTGACCGAGAGACTTAGTTCTAGTTTTGACTTGTTTTAGATTCTCTGTTAGAACTTTGACTTATAATAATGGAGATTTTGTTATTTGTATTAAGACTTAGATTTTGATTTTTGTATTAGATGTTGTTGATGTTTTTAGACTTTATAGGTATTTAGACTTTTTGATATCTTATCGTGCTTTAGATTGTGTTTGAGTATTTACCATATCATTATACTTGTCCTCTATTTGGAGTTGAGATCTATGACAGGTACATTATATCACTATGTGACACTGTTAGTTAGTGACCGAGATAGCATTCTACCGTCGATGCTGCGGAGTAGGCTGGATGTTGTTACGCACACGTGCCCTATACCGGGTGCGGGTCATGACACAGTTTTAGTGATGGCCCATGCAGGTCAAGATTCGCATTAGTGCAATATCGTGGTAGTGCAACAATTTAGTTGTACTGCTTTGAGCCTTCGATAGGAATTAGGGAATAGGCTAAAGGGCGAGAGGATACCTAATCACAGTTAGGACTTCTTGAGAAGATTTCTGGGAAGATCCTTGAGATTCTCATTATAAACTATCTCGAAATTCAATTCCAACAATTTTCGTCTACTCTCCTTTGTCCGTTGTTGAATTTGATTCTGGTGTTCATCGTTGACTTAATTTTCTACCAAAATAAATCTTATAGACTAAGTTGCCTAAGTTATGGAATTTAGAGTTTACCGAAGTCATATTAGCTGGCATGGCGAAGGCATAGAGTCTGATTTGGTTGTATTTCTTGGGTTGTGGGAATTTAAAGTTTTTGTAGCCAAGCATGCGGCAATGCAAAAAATTTAGATACTATGATTCTAGAGGTAAGTACCTTAGTTGCGGACCTATGGTTTATCGTAGCCATACTTACTAGCATGACGAGGATTCTGGAAACATGATTCTGGATAGACGGGTATGGTTATCAGATTGCAGAATAGATACCATATAGATGGTACCTTAGTTAAATAGAGTAAAGTATTAGTGTGGATGTTACTTGAGTATCATGAAGAAGAGAAAGGGAGCTAGGCCACCTCTGTCGCAACATCATGCCCCGCACCATCAGAGGAATATACCCCAGGGAGGCAAGGCTTTTGCGTTGACGGTCGAGGAGGCCGATGCTACGGGTGACGGGTTAGCAGGTCTGTCTTTTCCTGTTCTTCTTCCTTTCGTCCTTTTCCATCTTAATTGTGTGATTTTATTAGTACATGTCAGGATACTTTGTGCCGTGCTAGATAGTGTAGTGATTCTGTTTGAGACTGTGAAATCACGATCAATAGGAACATGATCATGCATGTTGTTAGATAGATCTTATAGACTAAGTTGCCTAAGTTATGGAATTTAGAGTTTACCGAAGTCATATTAGCTGGCATGGCGAAGGCATAGAGTCTGATTTTGGTTGTATTTCTTGGGTTGTGGGAATTTAAAGTTTTTGTAGCCAAGCATGCGGCAATGCAAAAAATTTAGATACTATGCTAGAGGTAAGTACCTTAGTTGCGGACCTATGGTTTATCGTAGCCATACTTACTAGCATGACGAGGATTCTGGAAACATGATTCTGGATAGACGGGTATGGTTATCAGATTGCAGAATAGATACCATATAGATGGTACCTTAGTTAAATAGAGTAAAGTATTAGTGTGGATGTTACTTGAGTATCATGAAGAAGAGAAAGGGAGCTAGGCCACCTCTGTCGCAACATCATGCCCCGCACCATCAGAGGAATATACCCCAGGGAGGCAAGGCTTTTGCGTTGACGGTCGAGGAGGCCGATGCTACGGGTGACGGGTTAGCAGGTCTGTCTTTTCCTGTTCTTCTTCCTTTCGTCCTTTTCCATCTTAATTGTGTGATTTATTAGTACATGTCAGGATACTTTGTGCCGTGCTAGATAGTGTAGTGATTCTGTTTGAGACTGTGAAATCACGATCAATAGGAACATGATCATGCATGTTGTTAGATAGAATTTCTTGACTTGATTGTTGGGGGTTTGACCTAGAAGGAGTACGACCAACTTTAAATTTCATGGACAAATTTTTTCTAAGAGGGTAGGTTTGTAACCACCACTTTCTTAGAATAGGGATATTTTGACTTTTTCCTAATTGTTGTGATTTCATATTATATCTTGAGTGGTAAATTAATTTTCAAAACTAAACTTTATATTTTGGTTAATTATCTAAATAATTAATATAGTGTATGTGATATTTTGAATATGGATAATGGTTAGCCTTTAGATTAGAATAGTGATTAGTGATCCTAAAGGACCTAAACTAACTTGTCATGACCACCCAACTAGAAGATTAGGACTAGACTAAATGAACTTTAGTTAGTCTCTAGCTAGATTAGAAGAATTAGTTAGAAGGTTTGACTAATTAGGAAGGAAGGTTTAATCCCTAACTTGTTATGACATTGGAGAGGGGCTCAGTGGACATTCCAACTTAGCCAAAATCCTAAACTAAACCCCTCATAGCAGCCCTTCCTTATAAAGCCCTACTTCATCTTCTTCCTCCTCATTTCACTCCAAACCCTAACCCTAATTAGAGGGTTCTTTCCCAATTCCTCCTACCACCAAATTTTCTTCAAAGTGACCCAAATTAGTCTCATTCTCTTCCTCTTGGAGGAGAAGGCTCTATTGACAAACTTGGAGGGAATGTAGCACTTGGAGCTTGGAGGACTTTGAATCTTGGATCTATTTTTATTGGGAATTGTAAAACCCCTAAATTTCTACTGTATTTTATTTAAATTTCGGTACTGATTTAAAATTTTGTATTATACGTCGCATAGTCGTATTTTACGTCGCGCACGAAATTTTATTTTTCGAAATTGTTCGACGAGTGCGATTATGTGCGAGCGTACATATTTTGAAAATATTATTTTTCTATTTTTTAAAAGTTTCAAAATAATATACATAATAATTATTTGTTATTGTTCCAAAATTTTCAAGTTGTTATTTATTTATAAAGTCCTTAACTTCTCATTTATTAATAATAAAATAATATTTTATTGTGTGCTAGAAAAACATAATTACGAAAACATCATTTTGTACCTACATATATATTTCGTATTTATTTGCTAGTTTATTTTAAATAAAATATATTTTTGAGATTTATTAATATTAATATTTTATTTCAAAAAGATATTTAAAAATAATTATTATTTTCAAAATTTTATTATTGGTATTTTGAAAAAAATATTTTTGAAGTTATTGTCCATTTAAATCATGATTTAGTTTTTGGAGTTATTTAAATAGATTAAATAAATATCCATGTTTAGAATTTGATTTATCCCATTAATTTTAAACTAAAATTTAATTTGATTTAAATTAGATTTGCATTTAATTGGATTTAAATTGAATTTGGATTTAGATTGGATTTAAATTGGATTTAATTTATAGATAATTATCTAATGGGGTATTTAAACAATCACAATTCATATCGTAATGGGAATTCCCACCTCCTATAAAAGGAGAGGTACTCCTCCATTGTTCCACAACCAACATATGTGCATCGTGTCCGTGCCCAGCTTCTTATTCCAATATCCGCTACATATACAATTTTTTTTACGTGTCGACAGCCCGACACAAATAATTCCTAAACCCAATCCCCGCCACCATCAAAATCTCCCTCAACCCAAACCACCATCACCGTCGTCCTCACCACAGCATCCTGACCCCTGCCACTGCACTTCTCCTCCATGTCGTTTCCGATGACGACAACCACATAACCAATCCCCCGGCCAACAAACCCGTCTCAGCCCCGCCTTCACCGTGCCCCGTCCCCGATCTCTCGGCCGGGCCGGCGCCAGCACCACCACCATCTCCGTCATCATCATCCTGGCCACCCTCGTCGCCACCAGCACCCCTTCCACCATGAACCACCACCGGATCCATCACCCTCACCACCTCCGACACCAACCCGCCGGACCCCCAATCCACCAAACCACCACAAGCAAAGGAAAAAGAAGGGGGATAGCCTACGTTACCTCCGCCGCAGCCACCCTGCTGTAGGCGTCGCTCCTCGCCGTCTTATCCGCACCGCCGCCCAGATCCGGGACCGACACCAGAGCGTCGGGCAGCTCCCCGCCTACAAGCGCCGAGCGCTGCCCCGTGTCGACGAGAGCACACCAGCCGAATCCCCTCTCCGGTCAACCGCCTCCACCGACCGGGCGACTGCTTCCGATCCTGGTGCCCCGAAACGCCGGAGTAGCCCACCGCCGTGCTCTCCTTCGAGCCTCGAGACTCCCCGCGTGGCCGTCCGCGCCGCCTCCACCAACTCTCCAGCGCGGCGCGCCTATCCGCTCACCGAGGACCCTCCTTCCGTCGAACCCCCCGAAAAACCCCATCTGCCGCGAACCGCTTGCCTCCCACCACCGGCGAACTCCAGATCCGGCGCTCCTCTCTCCCCTGTGACCGTCGCCGACGTCAGCTTCCTCCGCCCGCCCGGCAGCCGAGCACCGGAGCAGCGCCACTCGGTAACCCTTTTTTTTCGACTCCTCTCTCTCACTTCCTCTCTCTGTATTCTCTCTCTTCTTTTGGAAAAATCAGTAAGATTAGTATTATTAAGTATTATTATTTATTATTATTATTATTATATCATTGTTACTTTTATTATTATTACTATTATATGTTATATATATATTATTATTATATTATTATTATATTATTAGTTTTTATTGTTATCATTGTTAATATGATTTTTATTATTATTATTTAAATGTTATTATTATTATTATCTTATTATTACTATCATTATTATTATTATTATTAATGTGTTTGTTACCCATATCAAAAATCTAAAATTTGTAAAAGTCTAGTTTTTAACCTGAAATATTATTTATATTCATAGGGTATAAATTGTTTATGATATTCTAAAGAATATCTTGATTAATAAAAATGCAGTTTTAAATATATTATAAATATTTCTCGATTTTAATGTATCTTCTTGATTATATATTGTATGATATTTTTTTTAAATATTTATCTAATTAATAAAAATATAGATTTTCTACAAAAATCTTTACGAACTTAGAATGGTTGTAGCCTAAAAATTATTTTCGATTCTTCAAGTATTATATGAACATGTAGTGGCTAATAAAAAGGATTTTTCCAAAATTGTAAATATAAGGTATTTTTAATACGTAAATTATTATGAAAGTAGTTTTCAAAAATTAGTACATATATTTATTTTCTCAAATTTTCATCAACTATCTTAGCTGATCATGACTAATCGTACCTTACTTCCTTCTCGATTTCGGGCCCTACGCTTCGATCATGGCTAAAGGACAACCAAAACTTGCTGGATTATGCACCACACCAGGCGGTACCCCAGGCAAGACACCTTGCCTTTACTGTTTAAATTTTCTGCTCAATATCATGCATGTTGTGTTTATTTTCAAGTTGCTTCTTTCTAAACTATATGTAGATACAAATTACTATTTTTGTAAAAATTGACTTAGAGTTAAGGGACTACCTTCAAATTTAGTGTGTCTCATTGACTTTCCACGATTGTACACGAGTTGTGTGAGAGTGTGAGTGTCATGTAGTGGTCACTTGCGTGTTGGCTGATCACCCGTACGCATGCGTAGGAATAACTGTCAATAGAGGCATGTTAGAAGACTTGACAGTTATCTATTATAAACTCGTGTTGTGGAAACGACATGTGTTTGTGTGTCATGGTTACGACACACGTATAGTATCATTGGGGGGAGGGGACAGCTACTAGCGTAGGGGCTACTTTTATTTTACACACATTTGGGAGATAGTGTCTCGGATGAGCGCTACGTGTTACCCGGGCGATAGTGTCTCGGATGAGCGCTACTTGTTGGCCACTCTTTATTACATGCTTGAGACAGCCCCTGCGTAGAACGTTGTCCTCTAAATTGCAATTCACCTAGAATGGTTAGGAACCTTTCACATGCATACTTTTCTATTGAGCTTTATTTATTCAGTTTATGGCATGATATTATGTGTCTTGTTACGTCCCTCTGAGGACCTGGTTTTTCTCCAGGTGTGTGTGTTTTCGTGATTCTTGCAGGTGCTCTAGCTAAGGTCATTCCTTCCTTCGTGATGATTGCTCTTGGACTCGCCATTGCTCTCGCTTGCTAAATTCTTTCCTTGTATATTTTTCCATATTTAATTTGGTTGGTAGTGGACTTTGTCTCCGCCCAACTATTGTGTACTTGACAAACTCAAAGTTGCTTTATATCATTATTTAACTTTGTGGATGAGATTTAGTTGTCTTGGATTACTACATTTACAGCTTATGTATACATACGAGGTCCATGTATTTCGTATGTATACAGCTGGCATGATACGTATCTAGTCCCAAGTATTTTGGGACTGGGGCGTTACAGGAATCCAAGTCACAATTGGTATGAGCTTTCTAACCCATTAATTTTCATCAAATTAGTGTAGAGGCATTCATTAGGGACCCCCATGCATTAGGTTTACCATGGAGAGGAGTTTTGACTCTTCCTCCTTGTAGCCTCCCTTTCCGGAATTTTTGAATTTATTTTATTTTTAAATTGATTTGAATGATGATTTTTAGATTTTTATAAATAATTAATTAGTCAATTATTGCGGTAGATGACTATAGCCATGGTGGAGTTTTGAAGTACCAGATGACTAGGAATCATGTCACGAATAGTGCAGTGGCGTGCCTTGACTAGTGTATTAGCCATGCCAAGAAAGACCCGGCTATAAGTGCGTCCTAACTAGGAAAACCAGGCCAAGTTGCGACTTAACCTCTAAATACATTTTTAATTATTCTTAATATTATTGACTTGTAGGAGACCCTTGTGTCGATTTAGCTCGGACTAGATCTAGACCAACCCAAACCCATGTATGCGCGTAGGGAGACCAAAGACGTCCATGTAGACGTATGTTGTATCACTATTCTAATTTAGTGACCAGGTAGCCGATTTCACAAAGGTGGTTGTATATATTATAAGTTCTTAAAACTAAATAATGTTTATTGATAATACGGTAAATAATTACCTTAACAAAATGTTGGATTTTGGGATTTATCTAGCTTATGTATACATGTGTATATATATAGAAGTATTCCATAGTATATGAAAATTAGGCTTATATTTATAAAAATAATTTTATTCTATTTGTACAAATTTTAGTATATAAAACTAAGAATTCTATAATGTAAATTTTGATGCTACTTAGATATTTTATTGCTTGTGCTTGTATCTATGGTATATGTGTGTATATCATTATATATATATCATTATTTATATAATATATATATTATATATATATATATATATATATATATATATA